>JAXGFW010000096.1:32500-108778 GCA_034376525.1 Nicotiana benthamiana | reverse complement strand
ACTCGTGCCATGGCCACGCCCTGCCATGTCCTGCGACGTCCAGACTTGTGCCATGGCCACGCCCTGCCATGTCCTGACTCGCGCCATAGCCACACCCTGCCATGTCCTAACACGTCCTGACACGTGCCATGGCCATGACCTGATGCATCTTGCGACGTCCTGACTCGTGCCATGGCCACGCCCTGCCATGTCCTGCGACGTACTGACTCGTGCTATGACCACGCCCTGCGATGTCCCGACTCGTGCCATGGCCACGCCCTGCCATGTCCTGACGCGTCCCGACTCGTGCCATGGCCACGCCCTGCCATGTCGTGACGCGTCGTGACACGTGCCATGGCCATGTCGTGACGCGTCCTGGGACGTCCCGACTCGTGCTATGGCCACACCCTGCCAAGTCCTGCGACGTCCCGACTCGTGCCATGGCCACCCCCTGCCATGTCCTGCGACGTCCCTACTCGTGCCATGGCCACGCCCTGCCATGTCCTGCAACGTCCCGACTCGTGCCATGGCTATGCCTTGCCATGTCTTGCGACGTCCCCACTCGTGCCATGGCCAAGCCCTACCATGTCATTCGACGTCCCGACTCGTGCCATGGCCACACCCTGCCATTTCCTGACGCGTCTTGACACGTGCCATGGCCATGTCCTGATGTGTCCTGCGACGTCCTGACTCGTGCCATGGCCACGCCCTGCCATGTCCTGCGACGTTCCGACTCGTGCCATGGCCACGCCCTGCCATGTCCTGTGACGTCCCTACTCGTGCCATGGCCACGCCGTGCCATGTCCTGCAATGTCCCGACTCGTGCCATGCCCACGCCCTGCCATCTCCGGCGACGTCCCGACTCATGACATGGCCACGCCCTGCCATGTCCTTCGACGTCCTGACTCATGCCATGGCCACACCCTGCCATGTCCTGACTCATACCATGGCCACGCCCTGCCATGTCCTGACGTGTCCCGACCCTTGCCATGGCCACGCCCAGCCATGTCTTGACGCGTCGTAACACGTGCCATGGCCATTTCGTGAACCATCCTGGGACATCCCGACTCGTGCCATGGCCACACCCTGCCATGTCTTGCACAGTCCCGACTTGTGCCATGGCCACGCCCTGCCATGTTCTACGACGTCCCGACTCGTGTCATGGCTACACCCTGCCATGTCCTTCGACGTCCCGACTCGGGACATGGCCACACCCTGCCATGTCTTCACTCGTGCCATGGCCACACCCTGCCATGTCCTCACGCGTCCTGCAACGTCCTCTCTCGTTCCTGTTGGAAACACGTTCTCAAGGCATTATACTAAACGTGTGTTCATATTTGTAGGTTTTGATTAATGACAAACTATGCGCAAATTGACACATGACAAGGTCCAAGCACAAGCGCAAAATTGATATATAACGAGATTCAAGCACAAGACAAAGATCGAGATTAAGTTTTATATGAGTCGGTATTTAATTGTGATCTTGATCCGACAACTTAAACTCAAGACTTGGCTTCTCTCGTAAAAATACTTTTAACAAATCATGCATATTTAATTTAGAGCAAAATGATTTTAAATAATGCATATTTACTTTAGTCAAAATGATTTTTAAACATGCCTCTAAAATCTGGACTAAGATAATCGATTATGTACTTATGATAATCGATTATGTTTAAGTCAGCTGCTTGACAATCGATTGTGAACTTATGACAATCGATTGTGTTGAGGCAGTGAGCATCAGATTTTTCAAATCCGCATGACAATCGATTGTGAACCTTATGACAATCGATTGTGATGAGGCAGTGTCCATCAATGTTTTTCAAAGCTCAAAATAATCGATTGTGAAGCTAAAGACAATCGATTGTGAAGAGACTGTGTCCATCAAATTTTTCGAAGTCACAAAATAATCGATTGTGAACATATGACAATCGATTGTGTTGAGGCAGTGTCTTCCAAACTTTTTCAAAGTTATTAAATAATCGATTGTGAACTTATGACAATCGATTGTCAAGAGGCAGTGTCTAAATTGATTTTTCAAGACTGATATATAATCGATTGTTAACTTAGTATAATCGATTGTATATCTGACCGTTGCCAAAATGTTTTCAAATACCGTCAGGTAATCGATTATTGATTTCTTATGATCGATTGTTTTTGTTAAAATCTGGAAAGGATTTTTTGAACGTTGCTGAGTAATCGATTATTGATTTCTTATAATTGATTGTTTTAATTAAAATGTGGAAAGGATTTTTTGAAAGTTGCTGAGTAATCGATTGTAGATTTCCGCCCTGCGACGTCTCGACTCATGCCATGGCCACGCCCTGCCATGTCCTGCGACGTCCCGACTCATGCCATGGCCATGCCCTTCTATGTCTTGACTCGCGCCATGAACACACCCTGCCATGTCCTGACGCGTCCTGACACGTGCCATGACCTTGTCCTGATGGGTCTTGCGACGTCCTGACTCGTGCCATGGGCACGCCCCGCCATATCCTGCGACCTACTGACTCGTGCTATGGCCACGCCCTGCCATGTCCTGCGATGTCCCGACTCGAGCCATGGCCACGTCCTGCCATGTCTTTACGCGTCCTGACTCGTGCCATGACCACGCCCTGCCATGTCTTGACGCATTGTGACACGTGCCATGGCCATGTCGTGACGCGTCCTGGGAAGTCCCGACTCGTGCCATCGCCACGCCCTGCCATGTCCTGCGACGTCCCGACTCGAGCTATGGCCACGCCCTGCCATGTCCTGGGATGTCCCTACCCGTGCCCTGGCCACTCTCTGCCATGTCCTGCGACGTCCCGACTCGTGCCATGGCCACGCCCTGCCATGTCCTGCAACGTCCCGACTCGTGCCATGGCCACACCCTGCCATGTCCTGACTCGTGCCATGACCCCGCCCTGCCATGTCTTGACGCATTGTGACACGTGCCATGGCCAAGTAGTGATGCGTCATGGGACGTCCCGGCTCGTGCCATGGCCGCGCCTTGCCATGTCCTACAACGTCCCGATTCGTGCCATGGCCACGCCCTGCCATGTCCTGCGACGTCCCTACTCGTGCCAGGGGCACACCCGCCATGTCTTGCGACGTCCCGACTCATGCCATGGCCACGCCATGCCATGTCGTGCGACGTCCCGACTCGTGCCATGGCCACTCCCTGCAATGTCCTGACTCGTTCCATCGCCACGCCCTGCCATGTCCTGACGAGTCTTGCAACGTCCTGACTCGTCCCATGGCCACGCCCTGCCATGTCCTGCAACGTCCCGACTCGTGCCATGGCCACACCCTTCCATGTCATGCGACGTCCCGACTCGTGCCATGGCCACGCCCTGCCATGTCCTTCGACATCCCAACTCGTGCCATGGCCACACCCTGCCATGTCCTGCAACGTCCCGACTCGTGCCATGGCCACGCCCTGCCATGTTTTGCGACGTCCCGACTGGTGCAATGGCCACGCCCTGCCATGTCCTGCGACGTCCCGACTCGTGCCATGGCCACGCCCTGCCATGTCCTGCGACGTCCCGACTCGTGCCATGGCCACGCCTTGCCATGTCCTGACTCGCGCCACGGCCACGCCCTGCCATGTCCTGACTCGCCCTGACACGTGCCATGGCCATGTTCTGATGCATCTTGCGGCGTCCCGACTCGTGCCATGGCCACGCCCTGCCATGTCCTGCGACGTCCCTACTCGTGCCATGGACACGCCTTGCTATGTCCTGCAACGTCGCGACTCGAGCCATGGCCACGCCCTGCCATGTCCTTCGACGTCCCGACTCGTGCCATGGCCACACCCTGCCATGTCCTGACTCGTGCCATGGCCACGCCCTCCATGTCCTGACGAGTCCCGATTCGTGGTATGGCCACGCGCTGCCATTACTTAACGCGTCGTAATACGTGCCATGGCCATGTCGTGAAGCATCCTAGGACATCCCGACTCGTGCCATGGCCACGCCCTGCCATGGCCTGCAACTTCCCGACTCTTGCCATGGCCACGCCCTGCCATGTTCTGCGATGTCCCGACTGGTGCCATGGACACGCCCTGCCATTTCCTGCGACGTCCCGACTCGTGCCATGGCTACGCCCTGCCATGTCCTGCGACGTCCCGACTCGTGCCATGGCCACGCCTTGCCATGTCCTTCGACGTCCCGACTCGTGCCATGGCCACACCCTGCCATGTCCTAACTCGTGCCATGGCCACGCCCTGCCATGTCCTGACGCGTCCCGATTCGTGGTATGGCCACGCGCTGCCATTACTTAACGCGTCGTAATACGTGCCATGGCCATGTCGTGAAGCATCCTAGGACATGCCGACTCGGGCCATGGCCACGCCCTGCCATGTCCTGCAACTTCCCGACTCTTGCCATGGCCACGCCCTGCCATGTTTTGCGACGTCCCGACTGGTGCCATGGACACGCCCTGCCATTTCCTGCGACGTCCCGACTTGTGCCATGGCCATGCCCTGACATGTCCTGCGACGTCCCGACTCGTGCCATGGGTACGCCCTGCTATGTCCTGACTCGCGCCATGGCCACGCCCTGCAATGTCCTGACGCGTCCTGACACGTGCCATGGCCTTGTCCTGATGCGTCCTGCGACGTCCTGACTCGTGCCATGGCCATGCCCAGCCATGTACTGTGATGTCCCGACTCGTGCCATGGCCACGCCTTGCCATGTCCTTACGGGTCCCAACTCGTGGCATCGCCATGTCTTGACCCGTTTTGACACGTGCCACGGCCATGTTGTGACACGTCCTGGGACGTCCCGACTCGTGCCATGGCCACGCCCTGCCATGTCCTGCGACATCCCGACTCGTGCTATGGCCACGCCCTGCCATGTCCTGCGACGTCCCTACTCGTGCCATGGCCACGCCCTTCCATGTATTGCGACGTATCGACTCGTGCCATGGCCACGCCGTGCCATGTCCTGCGACGTCCCGACTCGTGCCATGGCCACACCCAGCCATGTCCTGCCATTTCCCAACTCGTGCCATTGCCACACCTTGCCATGTTCTGACTCGTTCCATGGCCACGCCCTGCCATGTCCTGACGAGTCTTGCAACATCCTGACTCGTGCCATGGCCACGCCCTACCATGCCCTGCGACATCCCGACTCGTGCCATGGCCACGCCCTGCCATGTCTTGCGACGTCCCGACTCATGCCATTGCCACGCCCTTCCATGTCGTTCGTCGTCCTGACTCGTGCCATGGCCACACCGTGCCATGTCCTGACTCGTGCCATGGCCACGCCCTGCCATGTCCTGACGCGTCCCGACTCGTGGTATGGCCGCGCCCTGCCATTACTTGACGCGTCGTAATACGTGCCATGGCCATGTCGTGAAGCATCCTAGGACATCCCGACTCGTGCCATGGCCACGCCCTGCCATGTCCTGCAACGTCCCGACTCTTGCCATGGCCACGCCCTGCCATGTTCTGCGACGTCCCAACTGGTGCCATGGCCACGCCCTGCCATGTCCTGCGACGTCCCGACTATTGCCATGGCTACGCCCTGCCATGTCCTGCGACGTCCCGACTCTAGACATGGCCACACCCTGCAATGTCCTGACTCGTGCCATGGCCACGCCCTGCCATGTCCTGACGCATCCTGCAACGTCCTCACTCGTGCCATGGCCACGCCCTTACATGTCCTGCGACGTCCCGACTCGTGCCATGGGCACGCCCTGCAATGTCCTGAATCGTGCCATGGCCACGCCCTGCCATGTCCTAACGCATCCTGACACGTGCCATGGCATTGTCCTGATGCGTCCTGCGACGTCCTGACTCGTGCCATGGCCACGCCCAGCCATGTACTGCGATGTCCCGACTCTTTCCATGGCCACGCCTTGCCATGTACATACGCGTCCCGACTCATGGCATCGCCATGCCCTGCCATGTCCTGCGACGTCCCGACTCGTGCCATGTCCTAACGTGTCCCGGCTCGTGCCATGGCCACGCCCTACCATGTCTTGACGCGTCGTGACAGGTACCATGGCCATGTCGTGATGCGTCCTGGGATGTCCCGACTCGTGCCATGGCAACGCCCTGCCATGTCCTGCGATGTCCCGACTCGTGCCATGGCCACGCCCTGCCATGTCCTGCGACGTCCCGACTCGGGCCATGGTCACGCCTTGCCATGTCCAGCAACGTCCCGACTCGTGCCATGGCCACGCTCTGCCATGACCTGCGACGTCCTGACTCGTGCCATGGCCACGCCTTACCATGTCCTTCGACGTCCCGACTCGTGCCATCTCAAGACTCGTGCCATGGCCACGCCCTGCCATGTCCTGACGCGTGCCGACTCGTGCCACGGCCACGCCATGCCATGTCTTGACGCGTTAAAACACGTGCCATGGCCATGTCGTGAAGCATCCTGGGACATCCCGACTCGTGCCATGGCCACACCCTGCCATGTCGTGCAACATCCCGACTCGTGCCATGGCCACGCCCTGCCATGTTCTGCAACGTTCGGAGTGGTGCCATTGCCACGCCCTGCCATGTCCTGCGACGTCCCGACTCGTGCCATGGCTATGTCCTGACGCGTCCTGACATGTGCCATGGCCATGTCCTGATGCATCTTGCGACGTCCCGACTCGTGCCATAGCCACGCCCTGCCATGTCTTGCGACGTCCCTACTCGTGCCATGGCCACGCCTTGCCATGTCCGGCAACGTCCTGACTCGTGCCATGGCCACGCCCTGCCATGTCATGCGACGTCCCGACTCGTGCCATGGCCATGCCCTGCCATGTCCTTCGACATCCCGACTCGTGCCATGGCCACACCCTGCCATGTCCTGACTAGTGCCATGGCCACCCCCTGCCATGTCCTGACGCGTCCCGACTCGTGCCATGGCCACACTCTGCCATGTTTTGCCGCGTCGTGACACGTGCCATGGCCATGTCGTGAAGCATCGTGGGACATCCCGACATGTGCCATGGCCACGCCCTGCCATGTCCTGCAACGTCCCGACTCGTGCCATGGCCACGCTCTGCCATGTTCTGCGACGTCCCGACTAGTGCCATGGCCACGCCCTGCCATGTCCTGCGACGACCCGACTCGTGCCATGGCCACGCCCTGCCATGTCCTGCGACGTCCCGACTCGTGCCATGGCCACGCCCTGCCATGTCCTGACTCGCGCCACGGCCACACCCTGCCATGTCCTGACGCGTCCTGACACGTGCCATGCCCATGTTCTGATGCATCTTGCGACGTCCCGACTCGTGCCATGGCCACGCCCTGCCATGTCCAAAGACGTCCCTACTCGTGCCATGGACACGCCTTGCTATGTCCTGCAACGTCGCGACTCGTGCCATGGCCACGCCGTGCCATGTACTTCGACGTCCCGACTCGTGCCATGTCCACACCCTGCCATGTCCTGACTCGTGCCATGGCCACGCCCTGCCATGTCCTGACGCGTCCTGATTCGTGGTATGGCCACGCGCTGCCATTACTTAACGCATCGTAATACATACCATGGCCATGTCGTTAAGCATCCTAGGACATCCCGACTCGTGCCATGGCCACGCCCTGCCATGTCCTGCAATGTCCCGACTCTTGCCATGGCCACGCCCTGCCATGTTCTGCGACGTCCCGACTGGTGCCATGGCCACGCCCTGCCATGTCCTGCGACGTCCCGACTCGTGCCATGGCCACACCCTGCCATGTTCTGCGACGTCCCGACTGGTGCCATGGCCACGCCCTGCCATGTCCTGCGACGTCCCGACTCGTGCCATGGCTACGCCCTGCCATGTCCTGCGACGTCCCGACTCATGACATGGCCAAACCCTGAAATGTCCTGACTCGTGCCATGGCCACGCCCTGCCATGTCCTCACGCGTCCTGCAACGTTCTCACTCGTGCCAAAGACACGCCCTGATATGTCCTGCGACGTCCCGACTCATGCCATGGGCACGCCCTGCTATGTCCTGACTCGCGCCATGGCCACGCCCTGCAATGTCCTGACGCGTCCTGACACGTGCCATGGCCTTGTCCTGATGCGTCCTGCGACGTCCTAACTCGTGCCATGGCCATGCCCAGCCATGTAATGTGATGTCCCGACTCGGGCCATGGCCACGCCTTGCCATATCCTTACGGGTCCCGACTCGTGGCATTGCCATGTCTTGACGCGTTTTGACACGTGCCATGGCCATGTCGTGACGCGTCTTGGGACGTCCCGACTCGTGCCATGGCCACGCCCTGCCATGTCCTGCGACATCCCGACTCGTGCTATGGCCACGCCCTGCCATGTCCTGCGACGTCCCTACTCGTGCCATTGCCACGCCCTGCCTTGTATTGCGACGTCCCGACTCGTGCCATGGCCACGCCCTGCCATGTCCTGCGACGTCCCGACTCGTGCCATGGCCACACCCTGCCATGTCCTTCCATGTCCCAACTCGTGCCATGGCCACACCTTGCCATGTCCTGACTCGTTCCATGGCCACGACCTGCCATGTCCAAACGAGTCTTGCAACGTCCTGGCTCGTGCTATGGCCACGCCCTACTATGCCCTGCGACATCCCGACTCGTGCCATGGCCACGCCCTGCCATGTCCTGCGACGTCCCGACTCGTGCCATAGCCACGCCCTTCCATGTCCTTAGTCGTCCTGACTCGTGCCATGGCCACGCCCTGCCATGTCCTGACGCGTCCCCACTCGTGCCATGGCCACACCCTGCCATGTCCTGACGCGTCCCGACTCATGGTATGGCCACGCCCTGCCATTACTTACGCATCGTAATACGTGCCATGGCCATGTCGTGAAGCATCCTAGGACATCCCGACTCGTGCCATGGCCACGCCCTGCCATGTCCTGCAACGTCCCCACTCTTGCCATGGCCACGCCCTGCCATGTTCTGCAACGTCCCGACTGGTGCCATGGCCACGCCCTGCCATGTCCTGCGACGTCCCGACTCGTGCCATGGCTACGCCCTGCCATGTCCTGCGACGTCCCGACTCGAGACATGGCCACACCCTGCAATGTCCTAACTCGTGCCATGGCCACGCCCTGCCATGTCCTCACGCGTCCTGCAACGTCCTCACTCGTGCCATGGCCACGCCCTGCCATGTCCTACAACTTCCTGACTCTTGCCATGGCCACGCCCTGCCATGTTCTGCGACGTCCCGACTGGTGCCATGGACACGCCCTGCCATTTCCAGCGATGTCCCGACTCGTGCCATGGCCACGCCCTGACATGTCCTGCGACGTCCCGACTCGTGCCATGGGCACACCCTGCTATGTCCTGACTCGAGCCATGGCCACGCCCTGCAATGTCCTGACGCGTCCTGACACGTGCCATGGCCTTGTCCTGATGCGTCCTGCGACGTCCTGACTCGTGCCATGGCCATGCCCAGCCATGTACTGTGATGTCCCGACTCGTGCCATGGCAACGCCTTGCCATGTCCTTACGGGTCCCAACTCGTGGCATCGCCATGTCTTGACGCTTTTTGACACGTGCCACGGCCATGTCGTGACGCGTCCTGGGACGTCCCGACTCGTGCCATGGCCACGCCCTGCCATGTCCTGCGACATCCCGACTCGTGCTATGGCCACGCCCTGCCATGTCCTGCGACGTCCCTACTCGTGCCATGGCCACGCCCTGCCATGTATTGCGACGTATCGACTCGTGCCATGGCCACGCCCTGCCATGTCCTGACGAGTCTTGCAACGTCCTGACTCGTGCCATGGCCACGCCCTACCATGCCCTGCGACATCCCGACTCGTGCCATGGCCACGCCCTGCCATGTCTTGCGACGTCCCGACTCGTGCCATGGCCACGCCCTTCCATGTCGTTCGTCGTCCCGACTCGTGCCATGGCCACACCGTGCCATGTCCTGACTCGTGCCATGGCCACGCTCTGCCATGTCCTGACGCGTCCCGACTCGTGCCATGGCCACGCCCTGCCATGTCCTGACGCGTCCCGACTCGTGGTATGGCCGCGCCCTGCCATTACTTGACGCGTCGTAATACGTGCCATGGCCATGTCGTGAAGCATCCTAGGACATCCCGACTCGTGCCATTGCCACGCCCTGCCATGTCCTGCAACGTCCCGACTCTTGCCATGGCCACGCCCTGCCATGTTCTGCGACGTCCCGACTGGTGCCATGGCCACGCCCTGCCATGTCCTGCGACGTCCCGACTATTGCCATGGCTACGCCCTGCCATGTCCTGCGATGTTCCGACTCTAGACATGGCCACACCCTGCAATGTCCTGACTCGTGCCATGGCCACGCCCTGCCATGTCCTGACGCATCCTGCAACGTCCTCACTCGTGCCATGGCCACGCCCTTACATGTCCTGCGACGTCCCGACTCGTGCCATGGGCACGCCCGGCTATGTCCTGAATCGCGCCATGGCCACACCCTGCCATGTCCTGACGCATCCTGACACGTGCCACGGCCTTGTCCTGATGCGTCCTGCGACGTCCTAACTCGTGCCATGGCCACGCCCAGCCATGTACTGCGATGTCCCGACTCTTGCCATGGCCACGCCTTGCCATGTACATACGCGTCCCGACTCGTGGCATCGCCATGCCCTGCCATGTCCTGCGACGTCCCGACTCGTGCCATGTCCTGACGTGTCCCGGCTCGTGCCATGGCCACGCCCTACCATGTCTTGACGCGTCGTGACAGGTGCCATGGCCATGTCGTGATGCGTCCGGGGATGTCCCGACTCGTGCCATGGCGACGCCCTGCCATGTCCTGCGATGTCCCGACTCGTGCCCTGGCCACGCCCTGCCATGTCCTGCGACGTCCCGACTCGGGCCATGGTCACGCCTTGCCATGTCCAGCAACATCCCGACTCGTGCCATGGCCACGCTCTGCCATGACCTGCGACGTACTGACTCGTGCCATGGCCACGCCTTGCCATGTCCTTCGACGTCCCGACTCGTGCCATGTCCAGACTCGTGCCATGGCCACGCCCTGCCATGTCCTGACGCGTCCCGACTCGTGCCACGGCCACGCCATGCCATGTCTTGACGCGTCAAAACACGTGCCATGGCCATGTCGTGAAGCATCCTGGGACATCCCGACTCGTGCCATGGCCACGCCCTGCCATGTCGTGCAATATCCCGACTCGTGCCATGGCCACGCCCTGCCATGTTCTGCAACGTCCGGACTGGTGCCATTGCCACGCCCTGCCATGTCCTGCGACGTCCCGACTCGTGCCATGGCTACGCCCTGCGACGTCCCGACTCGTGACATGGCCACACCCTGCAATGTCCTGACTCGCGTCATGGCCTCACCCTGCCATGTCCTGACGCGTCCTGACACGTGCCATGGCCATGTCCTGATGCATCTTGCGACGTCCCGACTCGCGCCATGGCCACACCTTGCCATGTCCTGACGCGTCCTGGCACGTGCCATGGCCATGTCCTGATGCATCTTGCGACGTCCTGACTCGTGCCATGGCCATGCCTTGCCATGTCCTGCGACGTCCCTACTCGTGCCATAGCAACGCCTTGCCATGTCCTGGAAAGTCCCGACTAGTGCCATGGCCGCGCCCTGCCATGTCCTGCAACGTCCCGACTCGTGCCATGGCCACGCGCTGCCATGTCCTTCGACGTCCCGACTCGTGCCATGGCCACGCCCTGCCATGTCCTAACACACGCCATGGCCACACCCTGCCATGTCCATACGCGTCCTGACATGTGCCATGGCCATGTCCTGATGCATCTTGCGACGTCCCAACTCGTGCCATGGCCACGCCCTGCCATGTCTTGCGACGTCCCTACTCGTGCCATGTCCACGCCTTGCCATGTCCGGCAACGTCCTGACTCGTGCCATGGCCATGCTCTGCCATGTCATGCGACGTCCCGACTCGTGCCATGGCCATGCCCTGCCATGTCCTTCGACATCCCGACTCGTGCCATGGCCACACCCTGTCATGTCCTGACTAGTGCCATGGCCACCCCCTGCCATGTCCTGACGCGTCCCGACTCGTGCCATGGCCACGCTCTGCCATGTCTTGCCGCATCGTGACACGTGCCATGGCCATGTCGTGAAGCATCGTGGGACATCCCGACACGTGCCATGGCCACGCCCTGCCATGTCCTGCAACGTCCCGACTCGTGCCATGGCCACGCTCTGCCATGTTCTGCGACGTCCGGACTAGTGCCATGGCCACGCCCTGCCATGTCCTGCGACGACCCGACTCGTGCCTTGGCCACGCCCTGCCATGTCCTGCGACGTCCCGACTCGTGCCATGGCCACACCCTGCCATGTCCTGACTCGCGCCACGGCCACACCCTGCCATGTCCTGACGCGTCCTGACACGTGCCATGGCCATGTTCTGATGCATCTTGCGACGTCCCGACTCGTGCCATGGCCACGCCCTGCCATGTCCTGTGACGTCCCTACTCGTGCCATGGACACGCCTTGCTATGTCCTGCAACGTCGCGACTCGTGCCATGGCCACGCCGTGCCATGTCCTTCGAGGTCCCGACTCGTGCCATGGCCACACCCTGCCATGTCCTGACTCGTGCCATGGCCACGCCCTGCCATGTCCTGACGCGTCCCGAATCGTGGTATGGCCACGCGCTGCCATTACTTAACGCATCGTAATACATGCCACGGCCATGTCGTGAAGCATCCTAGGACATCCCGACTCGTGCCATGGCCACGCCCTGCCATGTCCTGCAATGTCTCGACTCGTGCCATGGCCACACCCTGCCATGTTCTACGACGTCCCGATTGGTGCCATGGCCACGCCCTGCCATGTCCTGCGACGTCCCGACTCGTGCCATGGCTACGCCCTGCCATGTCCTGCGACGTCCCGACTCGTGACATGGCCACACCCTGAAATGTCCTGACTCTTGCCATGGCCACGCCCTGCCATGTCCTCACGCGTCCTGCAACGTCCTCACTCGTGCCATGGACACGCCCTGACATGTCCTGCGACATCCCGACTCATGCCATGGGCACGCCCTTCTATGTCCTGACTCGCGCCATGGCCACGCCCTGCAATGTCCTGACGCGTCCTGACACTTGCCATGGCCTTGTCCTGATGCGTCCTGCGACGTCCTAACTCGTGCCATGGCCATGCCCAGCCATGTACTGTGATGTCCCGACTCGTGCCATGGCCACGCCTTGCCATGTCCTTACGGGTGCCGACTCTTGGCATCGCCATGTCTTGACGCGTTTTGACACGTGCCATGGCCATGTCGTGACGCGTCCTGGGACGTCCCGACTCGTGCCATGGCCACGCCCTGCCATGTCCTGCGACATCCCGACTCGTGCTATGGCCACGCCCTGCCATGTCTTGCGACGTCCCTACTCGTGCCATGGCCACGCCCTGCCATGTATTGCGAGGTCCCGACTCGTGCCATGGCCACGTCCTGCCATGTCCTGCAACGTCCCGACTCGTGCCATGGCCACACCCTGCCATGTCCTTCCATGTCCCAACTCGTGCCATGGCCACACCTTGCCATGTCCTGACTCGTTCCATGGCCACGCCCTGCCATGTCCTAACGAGTCTTGCAACGTCCTCGCTCGTGCCATGGCCACGCCCTACTATGCCCTGCGACATCCCGACTCGTGCCATGGCCACGCCCTGCCATGTCCTGCGACGTCCCGACTCGTGCCATGGCCACGCCCTTCCATGTCCTTATTTGTCCTGACTCGTGCCATGGCCACGCCCTGCCATGTCCTGACGCGTCCCCACTCGTGCCATGGCATACGCCCTGCCATGTCCTGACGCGTCCCGACTCATGGTATGGCCACGCCCTTCCATTACTTACACATCGTAATACGTGCCATGGCCATGTTGTGAAGCATCCTAGGACATCCCGACTCGTGCCATGGCCACGCCCTGCCATGTCCTGCAACGTCCCCACTCTTGCCATGGCCACGCCCTGCCATGTTCTGCAACGTCCCGACTGGTGCCATGGCCACGCCCTGCCATGTCCTGCGACGTCCCGACTTGTGCCATGGCTACGCCCTGCCATGTCCTGCGACGTCCCGACTCGAGACATGGCCACACCCTGCAATGTCCTGACTCGTGCCATGGCCACGCCCTGCCATGTCCTCACGCGTCCTTCAACGTCCTCACTCGTGCCATGGCCACGCCCTTACATGTCCTGCGACGTCCCGACTCGTGCCATGGGCACGCCCTGCTATGTCCTGACTCGCGCCATGGCCACGCCCTGCCATGTCCTGACGCGACCTGACACGTGCCATGGCCTTGTCCTGATGCGTCCTGTGACGTCCTCACTCGTGCCATGGCCACGCCCAGCCATGTACTGCAATGTCCCGACTCTTGCCATGGCCACGCCTTGCCATGTCCCTACGCGTCCCGAGTCGTGGCATCGCCATGCCCTACCATGTCCTGCGACGTCCCGACTCGTGCCATGGACACGCCTTGCCATATACTGCCATGTACTTACGTGTCCTGACACATGCTACTGCCATGTCCTAACACGTGCCACTTCCATGTCTTGACGCGTCCTGACACCTTCCATGGCCATGTCTTGACTCGTCCTGCGACGTCCTAACTCGTGCCATGGCCATGCCCTGCCATGTCCTACGACATCCCGACTCGTGCCATGGCCACGCCCTGCCATGTCCGGACGTGTCCTGCAACATCCTCACTCGTGCCATGGCCACGCCTTGCCATGCCTGTGACATCCCAACTCGTGCCATTGCCACGCCCATCCATGTCCTGCGACGTCCCGACTCGCGCCGTGGCCACGCCCTGCCATGTCCTAACGCATCCTAGCACGTGCCATGGCCTTGTCCTGATGCGTCTTGCGAAATCCTGACTCGTGCCATGGCCACGCCCAGCCATGTCCTGCGACGTATTGACTCGTGCTATGGCCACGCCCTGCCATGTCCTGCGATGTCCCGACTCGTGCCATGGCTACGCCTTCCATGTCCTTACGCGTCCCGACTCGTGCATGGCCACGCCCTGCCATGTCTTGACGCGTTGTGACACGTGCCATGGCCCTGTCGTGATGCGTCTTGGGACGTCCCGACTCGTGCCATGGCCACGCCCTGCCATGTCCGGCGATGTCCCGACTCGTGCCATGGCTACGCCTGCCATGTCCTTACGCGTCCCGACTCGTGCATGGCCACGCCCTGCCATGTCTTGACGCGTTGTGACACGTGCCATGGTCCTGTCGTGAAGCGTCCTGGGACGTCCCGACTCGTGCCATGGCCACGCCCTGCCATGTCCTGCGACGTCCCGACTCGTGCTTTGGCCACGCCATGCCATTTCCTGCGACGTCCCTACTCGTGCCATGGCCACGGCCTGCCATGTCATGCGACGTCCCGACTCGTACCATGGCCACGCCCTGCCATGTCCTGCGACGTCCCGACTCGTGCCATGGCCACACCCTGCCATGTCCTGACTCGTGCCATGACCACGACCTGCCATGTCTTGACGCGTTGTGACACGTGCCATGGCCATGTCGTGATGCGTCATGGGACGTCTCGACTCGTGCCATGGCCACGCCTTAACATGTCCTGCAACATCCCGACTCGTGCCATGGCCATGCCCTGCCATGTCCTGCGACGTCCCTACTCGTGCCATGGCCACACCCTGCCATGTCCTGCAACGTCCCGACTCGTGCCATGGCCACGCCGTGCCATGTCCTGCGATGTCCCGACTCGTGCCATGGCCACACCCTGCCATGTCCTGACTCGTTCCATCTCCACGCCCTGCCATGTCCTGACGAGTCTTGCAACGTCCTGACTCGTGGCATGGCCACGCCTGCCATGCCCTGCGACGTCTCGACTCGTGCCATGGCCACGCCCTGCCATGTCCTGCGACGTCCCGACTCGTGCCATGGCCATGCCCTTCCATGTCTTGACTCGCGCCATGAACACACCCTGCCATGTCCTGACGCGTCCTGACACGTGCCATGATCTTGTCCTGATGGGTCCTGCGACGTCCTGACTCGTGCCATGGGCACGCCCCGTCATGTCCTGCGACATACTGACTCGTGCTATGGCCACGCCCTGCCATGTCCTGCGGTGTCCCGACTCGAGCCATGGCCACGCCCTGCCATGTCTTTACGCGTCCTGACTCGTGCCATGGCCACGCCCTGCCATGTCTTGACGCATTCTGACACGTGCCACGGCCATGTCGTGACGCGTCCTGGGACGTCCTGACTCGTGCCATCGCCACGCCTTGCCATGTCCTGCGACGTCCCGACTCGTGCTATGGCCACGCCCTGCCATGTCCTGGGACGTCCCTACTCGTGCCCTGGCCACGCCCTGCCATGTCCTGCGACGTCCCGACTCGTGCCATGGCCACGCCCTGCCATGTCCTGCAACGTCCCGACTCGTGCCATGGCCACACCGTGCCATGTCCTGACTCGTGCCATGACCCCGCCCTGCCATGTCTTGACGCATTGTGACACGTGCCATGGCCAAGTCGTGATGCGTCATGGGACGTCCCGGCTCGTGCCATGGCCACGCCTTGCCATGTCTTACAACGTCCCGATTCGTGCCATGGCCACGCCCTGCCATGTCCTGCGACGTCCCTACTCGTGCCAGGGCCACACCCTGCCATGTTTTGCGACGTCCCGACTCATGCCATGGCCACGCCATGCCATGTCCTGCGACGTCCCGACTCGTGCCATGGTCACACCCTGCAATGTCCTGACTTGTTCCATCGCCACGCCCTGCCATGTCCTGACGAGTCTTGCAACGTCCTGAGTCGTGCCATGGCCACGCCCTGCCATGTCCTGCAACGTCCCGACTCGTGCCATGGCCACACCCTTCCATGTCATGCAACGTCCCGACTCGTGCCATGTCCTTCGACATCCCAACTCGTGCCATGGCCACACCCTGCCATGTCCTGACTACTGCCATGGCCACGCCCTGCCATGTCCTGACGCGTCCCGACTTGTGCCATGGCCACGCTCTGCCATGTCTTGCCGCGTTGTGACACGTGCCATCGCCATGTCGTTAAGCATCGTGGGACATCCCGACTCGTGCCATGGCCACGCCCTGCCATGTCCTGCATTGTCCCGACTCGTGCCATGGCCACGCCCTGCCATGTTTTGCGACGTCCCGACTGGTGCCATGGCCACGCCCTGCCATGTCCTGCGACGTCCCGACTCGTGCCATGGCCACACCCTGCCATGTCCTTCGACGTCCCGACTCGTGCCATGGCCACGCCTTGCCATGTCCTGACTCGCGCCACGGCCACGCCCTGCCATGTCCTGACTCGTCCTGACACGTGCCATGGCCATGTTCTGATGCATCTTGCGACGTCCCGACTCGTGCCATGGCCACGCCCTGCCATGTCCTGCGACGTCCCTACTCGTGCCATGGACGCCTTGCTATGTCCTGCAACGTCGCGACTCGTGCCATGCCCACGCCCTGCCATGTCCTTCGACGTCCCGACTCGTGCCATGGCCACACCCTGCCATGTCCTGACTCGTGCCATGGCCACGCCCTGCCATGTCCTGACGAGTCCCGATTCGTGGTATGGCCACGCGCTGCCATTACTTAACGCGTCGTAATACGTGCCATGGCCATGTCGTGAAGCATCCTAGGACATCCCGACTCGTGCCATAGCCACGCCCTGCCATGTCCTGCAACTTCCCGACTCTTGCCATGGCCACGCCCTGCCATGTTCTGCGACGTCCCGACTGGTGCCATGGACACGCCCTGCCATTTCCTGCGACGTCCCGACTCGTGCCATGGCCACGCCCTGCCATGTCCTTCGACGTCCCGACTCGTTCCATGGCCACACCCAGCCATGTCCTGACTCGTGCCATGGCCACGCCCTGCAATGTCCTGACGCGTCCCGATTTGTGGTATGGCCACGCGCTGCCATTACTTAACGGGTCGTAATACGTGCCATGGCCATGTCGTGAAGCATCCTAGGACATCCCGACTCGTGCCATGGCCACGCCCTGCCATGTCCTGCAACTTCCCGACTCTTGCCATTGCCACGCCCTGCCACGTTCTGCGACGTCCCGACTGGTGCCATGGACACGCCCTGCCATTTCCTGCGACGTCCCGACTCGAGCCATGGCCACGCCCTGACATGTCCTGCAACGTCCCGACTCGTGCCATGGTCACGCCCTGCTATGTCCTGACTCGCGCAATGGCCACGCCCTGCAATGTCCTGACGCGTCCTGACACGTGCCATGGCCTTGTCCTGATGCGTCCTGCGACGTCCTGACTCGTGCCATGGCCATGCCCAGCCATGTACTGTGATGTCCCGACTCGTGCAATGGCCACGCCTTGCAATGTCCTTACGGGTCCCAACTCGTGGCATCGCCATGTCTTGACGCATTTTGACACGTGCCACAGCCATGTCGTGACGCGTCCTGGGACGTCCCGGCTCGTGCCATGGCCACGCCCTGCCATGTTCTGCGACATCCCGACTCGTGCTATGGCCACGCCCTGCCATGCCCTGCGATGTCCCTACTCGTGCCATGGCCACGCCCTGCCATGTATTGCGACGTATCGACTCGTGCCATGGCCACGCCGTGCCATGTCCTGCGACGTCCCGACTCGTGCCATGGCCACACCCTACCATGTCCTGCCATTTCCCAACTCGTGCCATGGCCACACCTTGCCATGTTCTAACTCGTTCCATAGCCACGCCCTGCCATGTCCTGACGAGTCTTGCAACGTCCTGACTCGTGCCATGGCCACGCCCTACCATGCCCTGCGACATCCCGACTCGTGCCATGGCCACGCCCTGCCATGTCTTGCGACGTCCCGACTCATGCCATGGCCACGCCCTTCCATGTCCTGCGACGTCCCTACTCGTGCCATGGACACGCCTTGCTATGTCCTGCAACGTCGCGACTCGTGCCATGCCCACGCCCTGCCATGTCCTTCGACGTCCCGACTCGTGCCATGGCCATACCCTGCCATGTCCTGACTCGTTCCATGGCCACGCCCTGCCATGTCCTGACGAGTCCCGATTCGTGGTATGGCCACGCCCTGCCATGTCCTGACTCGCGCCACGGCCACGCCCTGCCATGTCCTGACTCGTCCTGACACGTGCCATGGCCATGTTCTGATGCATCTTGCGACGTCCCGACTCGTGCCATGGCCACGCCCTGCCATGTCCTGCGACGTCCCTACTCGTGCCATGGACACGCCTTGCTATGTCCTGCAACGTCGCGACTCTTGCCATGCCCACGCCCTGCCATGTCCTTCGACGTCCCGACTCGTGCCATGGCCACACCCTGCCATGTCCTGACTCGTGCCATGGCCACGCCCTGCCATGTCCTGACGAGTCCCGATTCGTGGTATGGCCACGCGCTGCCATTACTTAACGCGTCGTAATACGTGCCATG
The DNA here is from genome assembly GCA_034376525.1 of Nicotiana benthamiana. Lineage (NCBI taxonomy): Eukaryota > Viridiplantae > Streptophyta > Magnoliopsida > Solanales > Solanaceae > Nicotiana > Nicotiana benthamiana. Next base: position 89,539 of record JAXGFW010000096.1, on the reverse strand, counting down.
GCCATGTCGTGAAGCATCCTAGGACATCCTGACTCGTGCCATGGCCACGCCCTGCCATGTCCTGACGAGTCCCGATTCGTGGTATGCCCACGCCCTGCCATGTTCTGCGACGTCCCGACTGGTGCCATGGACACGCCCTGCCATTTCCTGCGACGTCCCGACTCGTGCCATGGCTACGCCCTGCCATGTCCTGCGACGTCCCGACTCGTGCCATGGCCACGCCCTGCCATGTCCTTCGACGTCCCGACTCGTGCCATGGCCACACCCAGCCATGTCCTGACTCGTGCCATGGCCACGCCCTGCAATGTCCTGACGCGTCCCGATTTGTGGTATGGCCACGCGCTGCCATTACTTAACGGGTCGTAATACGTGCCATGGCCATGTCGTGAAGCATCCTAGGACATCCCGACTCGTGCCATGGCCACGCCCTGACATGTCCTGCAACGTCCCGACTCGTGCCATGGTCACGCCCTGCTATGTCCTGACTCGCGCAATGGCCACGCCCTGCAATGTCCTGACGCGTCCTGACACGTGCCATGGCCTTGTCCTGATGCGTCCTGCGACGTCCTGACTCGTGCCATGGCCATGCCCAGCCATGTACTGTGATGTCCCGACTCGTGCAATGGCCATGCCTTGCCATGTCCTTACGGGTCCCAACTCGTGGCATCGCCATGTCTTGACGCGTTTTGACACGTGCCACAGCCATGTCGTGACGCGTCCTGGGACGTCCCGACTCGTGCCATGGCCACGCCCTGCCATGTCCTGCGACATCCCGACTCGTGCTATGGCCACACCCTACCATGTCCTGCCATTTCCCAACTCGTGCCATGGCCACACCTTGCCATGTTCTGACTCGTTCCATAGCCACGCCCTGCCATGTCCTGACGAGTCTTGCAACGTCCTGACTCGTGCCATGGCCACGCCCTACCATGCCCTGCGACATCCCGACTCGTGCCATGGCCACGCCCTGCCATGTCTTGCGACGTCCCGACTCGTGCCATGGCCACGCCCTTCCATGTCGTTCGTCGTCCCGACTCGTGCCATGGCCACACCGTGCCATGTCCTGACTCGTGCCATGGCCACGCCCTGCCATGTCCTGACGCGTCCCGACTCGTGCCATGGCCACGCCCTGCCATGTCCCGACGCGTCCCGACTCGTGGTATGGCCACGCCCTGCCATTACTTGACGCGTCGTAATACGTGCCAAGGGCATGTTGTGAAGCATCCTAGGACATCCCGACTCGTGCCATGGACACGCCCTGCCATGTCCTGCAACGTCCCGACTCTTGCCATGGCCACGCCCTGCAATGTTCTGCGACGTCCCGACTGGTGCCATGGCCACGCCCTGCCATGTCCTGCGACGTCCCGACAATTGCCATGGCTACGCCCTGCCATGTCCTGCGACGTCCCGACTCTAGACATGGCCACACCCTGCAATGTCCTGACTCGTGCCATGGCCACGCCCTGCCATGTCCTCACGCATCCTGCAACGTCCTCACTCGTGCCATGGCCACGCCCTTACATGTCCTGCGACGTCCCGACTCGTGCCATGGGCACGCCCTGCTATGTCCTGAATCGCGCCATGGCCACGCCCTGCCATGTCCTGACGCATCCTGACACGTGCCATGGCCTTGTCCTGATGCGTCCTGCGACGTCCTGACTCGTGCCATGGCCACGCCCAGCCATGTACTGCGATGTCCCGACTCTTGCCATGGCCACGCCTTGCCATGTACATACGCGTCCCGACTCGTGGCATCGCCATGCCCTGCCATGTCCTGCGACGTCCCGACTCGTGCCATGGACACGCCTTGCCATATACTGCCATGTCCTGACGTGTCCTACACATGCTACTGCCATGTCCTAACACGTGCCACTTCCATGTCCTGACGCGTCCTGACACCTTCCATGGCCATGTCTTGACTCGTCCTGCGACGTCCTAACTCGTGCCATGGCCACACCCTGCCATTTCTTACGACATCCCGACTGGTGCCATGGCCACGCCCTGCCATGTCCGGACGCGTCCTGCAACATCCTCACTCGTGCCATGGCCACGCCTTGCCATGCCTGTGATATCCCTACTCGGGCCATTGCCACGCCCATCCATGTCCTGCGACGTCCCGACTCGCGCCATGGCCACGCCCTGCCATGTCCTGACGCATCCTGACACGTGCCATGGCCTTGTCCTGATGCGTCCTGCGACGTCCCGACTCGTGCCATGGCCACGCCCAGCCATGTCCTGCGACGTACTGACTCGTGCTATGGCCACGCCCTGCCATGTCCTGCGATGTCCCGACTCGTGCCATGGCCACGCCCTGCCATGTCTTTACGCGTCCCGACTCGTGCATGGCCACGCCCTGCCATGTGTTGACGCGTTGTGACACGTGCCATGGCCCTGTCGTGAAGCATCCTGGGACGTCCCGACTCATGCCATGGCCACGCTCTGCCATGTCCTGCGACGTCCTGACTCGTGCTATGGCCACGCCATGCCATGTCCTGCGACGTCCCTACTCGTGCGATGGCCACGCCCTGCCATGTCCTGCAACGTCCCGACTCGTGCCATGGCCACGCCCTGCCATGTCCAGCGACGTCCCGACTCGTGCCATGGCCACACCCTGCCATGTCCTGACTCGTGCCATAACCACGACCTGCCATGTCTTGACGCGTTGTGACACGTGCCATGGCCATGTCGTGATGCGTCATGGGACGTCCCGACTCGTGCCATGGCCACGCCTTGCCATGTCCTGCAACATCCCGACTCGTGCCATGGCCACACCCTGCCATGCCCTGCGACGTCCCGACTCGTGCCATGGCCACGCCGTGCCATGTCCTGCGATGTCCCGACTCGTGCCATGGCCACACCCTGCCATGTTCTGACTCGTTCCATCGCCACGCCCTGCCATGTCCTGACGAGTCTTGCAACGACCTGACTCGTGCCATGGCCACGCCTGCCATGCCCTGCGACGTCTCGACTCGTGCCATGGCCACACCCTGCCATGTCCTGCGACGTCCCGACTCGTGCCATGGCCATGCCCTTCCATGTCTTGACTCGCGCCATGAACACACCCTGCCATGTTGTGACGCGTCCTGACACGTGCCATGGCCTTGTCCTGATGCGTCCTGCGACGTCCTGACTCGTGCCATGGGCACGCCCCGCCATGTCCTGCGACATACTGACTCGTGCTATGGCCATGCCCTGCCATGTCCTGCGATGTCCCGACTCGTGCCATGGCCACGCCCTGCCATGTCTATACGCATCCTGACTCGTGCCATGGCCACGCCCTGCCATGTCTTGACGCATTGTGACACGTGCCATGGCCATGTCGTGACGCGTCCTGGGACGTCCCGACTCGTGCCATGGCCACGCCCTGCCATGTCCTGCGACATCCCGACTCGTGCTATGGCCACGCCCTGCCATGTCCTGTGACGTCCCTACTCGTGCCATGGCCATGCCCTCCCATGTCCTGCGACGTCCCGACTCGTGCCATTGCAACGCCCTGCCATGTCCTGTGACGTCCCGACTCGTGCCATGGCCACACCCTGCCATGTCCTGACTCGTGCCATGACCACGCCCTGCCATGTCTTGACGCGTTGTGACACGTGCCATGGCCAAGTCGTGATGCGTCATGGGACGTCCTGGCTCGTGCCGTGGCCACGCCTTGCCATGTCCTACAACGTCCCGATTCGTGCCATGGCCACGCCTTGCCATGTCCTGCGACATCCCTACTCGTGCCAGGGCCACACCCTGCCATGTCCTGCGATGTCCCGACTCGTGCCATGGCCACGCCATGCCATGTCCTGCGACGTCCCGACTCGTGCCATGGCCACACGCTGCAATGTCCTGACTCATTCCATTGCCACGCCCTGCCATGTCCTGACGAGTCTTGCGACGTCCTGACTCGTGCCATGGCCATGCCCTGCCATGCCCTGCGATGCCCGACTCGTGCCATGGCCACGCCCTGCCATGTCCTACAACGTCCCGACTCGTGCCATGGCCACGCCCTTCCATGTCTTGACTCGCGCCATGGCCACACCTTGCCATGTCCTGACGCGTCCTTACACGTTCCATGGCCATGTCCTGATGCGTCCAGCAACGTGCTGACTCGTGCCATGTCCTGCGACGTCCTGACTATTGCGCCCTGCCATGTCCTGCGACGTCCCGACTAGTGCCATGGCCACGCCTTGCCATATACTGCCATGTTCTGACGTGTCGTGACGTGCCCTGACACATGCTACTGTAGTGTCCTGACACGTGCCACTTCCATGTCCTGACGCGTCCTGACACTTTCCACGGCCATGTCTTGACTCGTCCTGCGACGTCTTGACTCGTGCCATAGCCACGCCCCGCCATGTCCTGCGACATCCCGACTCGTGCTATGGCCATGCCCTGCCATGTCCTACAACGTCCCTACTCGTGCCATGGCCATGCCATGCCATGTCCTGCGACGTCCCGACTCGTGCCATGGCCTCGCCCGGCCATGTCCTGCGACGTCTCGACTCGTGCCATGGCCACACCCTTCCATGTCCTGCGACGTCCCGACTCGTCCCATGGCCACACCCTTCCATGTCCTGACACGTCATGACACGTGCCATGGCTATGTCGTGACGCGTCCTGGGACGTCCCGACTCGTGCCATGGCCACACCCTGTCATGTCCTGCGACGTCCCGACTCGTGCTAAGGCCACGCCCTGCCATGTCCTGCGACATCCCTACTCGTGCCATGGCCACACCCTATCATGTCCTGCGACGTCACTACTCAAGCCATGGCTACGCCGTGCCATGTCCTGCGACGTCCCGACTCGTGCCATGGCCACACCCTACCATGTCCTGACTCCTGCCATGACAACGCCGTGCCATGTCTTGACGCGTCCTGCAACGTCCTAACTCGTGCCATGGCCATGCCCTACCATGCCCTATGACGTCCCGGCTCGTGCCATGGCCACGCCCTGCCATCTCCTACGACGTCCCGACTCGTGCCATGGCCACGCCCTGCCATGTCCTGACTCGCGCCATGGCAACACCCTGCCATGTCCTGACGCGACCTGACACGTGCCATGGCCACGTCCTGATGCGTCTGGCAACGCGCTGTCTCGTGCCACGGCCACGCCCTGCCATGTCATGCGACGTCCTAACTCATGCCATGGCCACGCCCTGCCATGTCCATACTCGTGCCATGGCCACGCCTTGCCATGTCCTCACACGTCTTGCAACGTACTCACTCGTACCATTGCCACGCCCTTCCATGTCCTGACTCGCGCCATGGCCACACCCGCCATGTCCTGACGCGTCCTGACACGTGCCATGGCCATGTCCTGATGCGTCCTGCGATTTCCCGACTCGTGCCATGGCCACACCCATCCATGTCCTGACTCGTGCATGGTCTCGCCCTGCCATTTCCTGACGTGTCCCGGCTCGTGCCATGGCCACGCCCTACCATGTCTTGACGCGTCGTGACAGGTGCCATGGCCATGTCGTGATACATCCTGGGACGTCCCGACTCGTGCCATGGCCACGCCCTGCCATGTCCTGCGACGTCCCGACTCGTGCCATGGCCACACCCTGCCATGTCCTGACTCGTGCCATGACCACGACCTGCCATGTCTTGACGCGTTGTTACACGTGCCATGGCCATGTCGTGATGCGTCATAGGACATCCCGACTCGTGCCATGGCCTCGCCTTGCCATGTCCTGCAACATCCCGACTCGTGCCATGGCCACGCCCTGCCATGTCCATCGACATCCCTACTCGTGCCATGGCCACACCCTGCCATATCCTGCGACGTCCCGACTCGTGCTATGGCCACGCCGTGCCATGTCCTGCGATGTCCCGACTCGTGCCATGGCCACACCCTGCCATGTCCTGTGACGTCCCGACTCGTGCCATGGCCACGCCCAGCGACGTCCCAACTCGTGCCATGGCCACATCCTGCCATGTCCTGACTCGTGCCACTACCATGCCCTGCCATGTCTTGACGCGTCATGACACGTGCCATGGCCATATCGTGACGCGTCCTGGGACGTCCCGACTCGTGCCATGGCCATACCCTGTCATGTCCTGCGACGTCCCGACTCGTGCCATGGCCACGCCCTGCCATGTCCTGCGACATCCCTACTCGTGCCATGGCCACGCCCTGCCATGTCCTGCGACGTCACTACTAAAGCCATGGCTACGCCGTGCCATGTCCTGCGACGTCCCGACTCGTGCCATGGCCACACCCTACCATGTCCTGACTCGTGCCATGACAACGCCGTGCCATGTCTTGATGTGTCCTGCAACGTCCTGACTCGTGCCATGGCCATGCCCTACCATGCCCTATGACGTCCCGACTCGTCCCATGGCCACGCCCTGCCATCTCTTACGACGTCCCGACTCGTGCCATGGCCACGCCCTGCCATTTCCTGACTCGCGCCATGGCCACACCCTGCCATGTCCTGACGCGACCTGACACGTGCCATGGCCACGTCCTGATGCGTCCGGCAACGTGTTGTCTCGTGCCATGGCCACGCCCTACCATGTCATGCGACGTCCTGACTCATGCCATGGCCACGCCCTGCCATGTCCTTACTCGTGCCATGGCCACGCCTTTCCATGTCCTCACGCGTCTTGCAACGTACTCACTCGTGCCATGGCCACGCCCTTCCATGTCCTGACTCGCGCTATGGCCACACCCGCCATGTCCTGACGCGTCCTGACACGTGCCATGGCCATGTCCTGATGCGTCCTGCGACGTCCTGACTCGTGCCATGGCCACGCCTTGCCATGCTGTGCGACGTACTGACTCGTCCTATGGACACGCCCTGCCATGTCCTGCGATGTCCCGACTCGTGCCATGGCCACACCCATCCATGTCCTGACTCGTGCCATGGTCTCGCCCTGCCATGTCCTGACGTGTCCCGGCTCTTGCCATGCCATGCCCTACCATGTCTTGACGCTTCGTGACAGGTGCCATGGCCATGTCGTGATGCGTCCTGGGACGTCCCGACTCGTGCCATGGCCACGCCCTGCCATGTATTGCGACGTCCCGACTCGTGCCATGGCCACGCCCTGCCATGTCCTGCGACGTCCCTACTCGTGCCATGGTCACGCCTTGCCATGTCCTGCAACGTCCCGACTCGTGCCATGGCCACGCTCTGCCATGTCCTGCGACGTCCTGACTCGTGCCATGACCACGACCCGCCATGTCCTTCGACGTCCCGACTCGTGCCATGGCCACGCCCTGCCATGTCCTGACGCGTCCCGACTCGTGCCATGGCCACGCCTTGCCATGTCTTGACGCGTCAAAACACGTGCCATGGCCATGTCGTGAAGTATCCTGGGATATCCCGACTCGTGCCATGGCCACGCCCTGCCATGTCCTGCAACATCCCGACTCGTGCCATGACCACGCCCTACCATGTTCTGCAACGTCCGGACTGGTGCCATTGCCACGCCCTGCCATGTCCTGCGACGTCCCGACTCGTGCCATGGCTACGCCATGCCATGTCCTGCGACGTCCCGACTCGTGACATGGCCACACCCTGCAATGTCCTGACTCGCGCCATGGCCACACCCTGCCATGTCCTGACGCGTCCTGACACGTGCCATGGCCATGTCCTGATGCATCTTGCGACGTCCCGACTAGCGCCATGGCCACACCTTGCCATGTCCTGACGCGTCCTGACACGTGCCATGGCCATGTCCTGATGCATCTTGCGACGTCTTGACTTGTGCCATGGCCACGCCCTACCATGTCCTGCGATGTCCCGACTCGTGCCATGGCCACACCCTGCCATGTCCTGACTCGTGCCATGACCACACCCTGCCATGTCTTGACGCGTCGTGACGCGTGCCATGGCCATGTCGCGACGCGTCCTGGGACGTCCCGACTCGTGCCATGGCCACACCCTGTCATGTCCTGCGACGTCCCGACTCGTGCCTAGCCACGCCCTGCCATGTCCTGCGACATCCCTACTCGTGCCATGGCCACGCCCTGCCATGTCCTGCGACGTCACTACTCCAGCCATGGCTACGCCGTGCCATGTCCTGCGACGTCCCGACTCGTGCCATGGCCACACCCTACCATGTCCTGACTCGTGCCATGACAACGCCGTGCCATGGCCACGCCCTGCCATGTCCTGCGGCGTCCCGACTCGTGCCATAGCCACGCCCTGCCATGTCCTTCGACGTCCCGACTCGTGCCATGGCCACGCCCATCCATGTCTTGACACGTGCCATGGCCATGTCCTGATGCATCTTGCGACGTCCCGACTCGTGCCATGGCCACGCCCCGCCATGTCCTGCGACGTCCCTACTCGTGCCATGGCAACGCCTTGCCATGTCCGGCAACGTCCCGACTCGTGCCACGGCCACGCCCTGCCATGTCATGCGACGTCCCGACTCGTGCCATGGCCACGCCTTGCCAGGTCCTTCGACATCCCCACTTGTGCCATGGCCACACCCTGCCATGTCTTGACTAGTGCCATGGCCACGCCCTGCCATGTCCTGACGCGTCCGACTCGTGCCATGGCCACGCTCTGCCATGTCTTGCCGCGTCGTGACACGTGCCATGGCCATGCCGTGAAGCATCGTGGGACATCTTGACTCGTGCCATGGCCACGCCCTGCCATGTCCTGCAACGTCCCAATTCGTGCCATGGCCACGCCCTGCCATGTTCTGCGACATCCTGTCTAGTGCCATGGCCACGCCCTGCCATGTCTTGTGACGTCCCGACTCGTGCCATAGCTACGCCCTGCCATGTCCTGCGACGTCCCGACTCATGCCATGGCCACGCCCTGCCATGTCCTGACTCGCGCCATGGCCAACCCTGCCATGTCCTGACGCGTCCTGACACGTGCCATGGCCATGTTCTGATGCATCTTGCGACGTCCCGACTCGTGCCATGGCCACGCCCTGCCATGTCCTGCGACATCCCGACTCGTGCCATGGCCACGCTTTGCCATGTCCTTCGGCGTCCCGACTCGTGCCATGGCCACACCCTGCCATGTCCTGACTCGTGCCATGGCCACGCCCTGCCATGTCCTGACGCGTCCCGACTCGTTCCATGGCCACGCCCTGCCATTATTTGACGCGTCGTAACAGGTGCCATGGCCATGTCGTGAAGCATCCTAGGACATCCCTACTCGTGCCATGGCCACGCCCTGCCATGTCCTGCAACGTCCCGACTCTTGCCATGGCCACGCCCTGCCTTGTTCTGCGACGTCCCGACTGGTGCCATAGCCACGCCTTGCCATGTCCTGCGACGTCCCGACTCGTGCCATGGCTACGCCCTGCCATGTCCTGCGACGTCCCGACTCGTGACATGGCCACACCCTGCAATGTCCTCACTCGTGCCATGGCCACGCCCTGCCATGCCCTCACGCGTCCTGCAACGTCCTCACTCGTGCCATGGCCACGCCCTGCCATGTCCTGCGACGTCCCGACTCGTACCATGGGCACGCCCTTCTATGTCCTGACTCGCGCCATGGCCACGCCCTGCCATGTCCTGGCGTGTCCTGACACGTGCCATGGCCTTGTCCTGATGCTTCCTGCGACGTCCTGACTCGTGCCATGGCCACGCCCTGCCATGGCCTGCGACGTACTGACTCGTGCTATGCCACGCCCTGCCATGTCCTGCCATGTCCCTACTCATGCCTTGGCCACGCCTTGCCATGTCCTTATGCGTCCCGACTCGTGGCATGGCCATGCCCTGCCATGTTTTGACGCGTTTTGACACGTGCCATGGCCATGTCGTGACGCGTCCTGGGACGTCCCGACTCGTGTCATGGCCACACCAAGTATCGCATTTCGCTACGTTCTTCATCAATGCGAGAGCCGAGATATCCGTTGCCGAGAGTCGTTTGTGTTTCAAAAGAAGCACAAGTCCCTCCGCGCATGCCGCAAATGGGGCGCGAGGGGCAGGCTTTCAATTTAGTATTCCTTGGCGCTTTCCGAGCCGGGGTTAATTAATCACCCGGCACGCACGCGAGCGAGCGCATCAGAGATATAGGAGGAAGCTGCACGGACGGAGGCCGAAGCATCCCGGCTGCACCGCTACCCTGTTTTTAAACAAGCTCGCGGGTCATTTTTCTTTGCAGGTTTTGACAATGATCCTTCCGCAGGTTCACATACGAAATCCTTGTTACGACTTCTCCTTCCTCTAAATGATAAGGTTCAATGGACTTCTCGCGATGTCGCGGGCAGCAGACCACCCACGTTGCCGCGATCCGAACATTTCACCGGATCATTCAATTGGTAGGAGCGACGGGCGGTGTGTACAAAGGGCAGGGACGTAGTCAACGCGAGCTTATGACTCGTGCTTACTAGGAATTCCTCATTGAAGACCAACAATTGCAATGATCTATCCCCATCACAATGAAATTTCAAAGATTACCCGGGCCTGTCGGTCAAGGCTATTAACTCGTTGAATACATCACTATAGCGTGCGTGCGGCCCAGAACATCTAAGGGCATCACAGACATGTTATTGCCTCAAACTTTCGCGGCCTAAAAGGTCGTAGTACCTCTAAGAATCTGGCCGCGAAGGGATACCTCCGCATAGCTAGTTAGCAAGCTGAGGTCTCGTTCGTTGACGGAATTAACCAGACAAACCGCTCCACCAACTAAGAACAGCCATGCACCACCACCCATAGAATCAAGAAAGAGCTCTCAGTCTGTCAATCCTTACTATTTCTGGACCTGGTAAGTTTCCCCGTGTTGAGTCAAATTAACCGCAGGCTCCACTCCTGGTGGTGCCCTTCCGTCAATTCCTTTAAGTTTCAACCTTGCGACCATACTCCCCCCGGAACCCAAAAACTTTGATTTCTCACTAATGTTGGATAAGGAAAAACGCTAAACCCAGGGAATGGAGCCCTAATATTGGATAAGGAAAAACACTCTACTCAGGGATTGGAGCCTAATGTTTGCTAAAGAGAAAAACGCTCAATGCAGGTATTGGAGCAAATGTTAGTTAAAGTGGAAAATGCTCAACTCAAGGATTTGAGCCCTAGTTTTTGCTACAGGGAAAAACGCTCAACTTAGGGATTGGATCCCTGATGTTGGCTAAAGAGGAATCACGCTTAACTCAGGGATTGAAACCTTAATGTTAGCTAAAGGGAAAACACTCAGCTCAGGGATTAGGGTCACAATGTCGGCTAAAAGGAAAATGGTCAAGTGAAGGATTGGAGCCCTAATGTTGGCTAAGGAAAAAAACGCTCAACTCAGCGATTGAAGCCCTAATGTTTGCTAACGAGAAAAACGCACAACTCAGCTATTGGCGCCCTAATGTTGGTTAAAGTGGAAAATGCTTATCTTTGGGATTGGAGCCCTAGTTTTGGCTATAGGGAAAACACTCAGCTCAGGGATTGGAGCCCTAATGTTGGTTGAGAAAAAATTGTTCAACTCAGGGATTTGAGCCCTAATGTTAGCTAAAGAAAAAACGCTAAACTCGGGGATTAGAGACCTAATGGTTGCTAAGGAAAAAGGCTCAACTCAAGGATTAGAGACATAATATTGGATAAGGAAAAACACTCAACTCCGGGATTGGAGCCATAATGTTTGCTAAAGAGAAAGTCGCTCAATTCAGGTATAGGAGCCCAAATGTTGGTTAAAGTGGAAAATGCTAGCTCAAGGATTGAAGCCCTAGTGTTTGCTAAAGGGAAAAAATGCTCAACTTAGGGATTGGAGCCCTGATGTTGGCTAAAGAGGAATCACGCTCAACTCAAGGATTCGAGCCCTAATGTTTGCTAAAGGGAAAACACTCAGCTCAGGGATTAGAGTCCTAATGTCGGCTAAAAGGAAAATGCTCAACTGAGGGATTAGAGCCCTAATGTTGGCTAAGGAAAATGCTCAACTCTGGGAATGGAGCCCTAATATTTGCTAACAAGAAAAACGGACAACTCAGCTATTTTGGTTAAAGTGGAAAATGTTTTACTTTGGGATTGGAGGCCTAGTGTTGGCTAAAAGGAAAACACTTAGCTCAGGGACTGGAGCCCTAATGTCGGCTAAAGGGAAACGATCAACTCAGGGATTGGAGCCATAATATTGGCTAAGAAAAAAAATGCTCAACTCAGGGATTTGAGCCCTAAATGTTAGCTAATGAAAAAAAGCTAAATTCAGGGATTGGAGCCCTAATGTTGGCTAAGGAAAAATGCTCAACTCAAGGATTGGAGCCATAATATTGGATAAGGAAAAACACTCAACTCAGGGATTGGGTCATAATGTTTGCTAAAGAGAAAAACGGTCAATTCAGGTATAGGAGACTAAATGTTGGTTAAAGTGGAAAATGCTTAGCTCAATTCAGGTATAGGAGCCCAAATGTTGGCTAAAGGGAAAAACGCTCAACTTAGGGATTGGAACCCTAATATTAGCTATAGAGGAATCACGCTCAACTTAGGGATTGGTGCTCTAATGTTGGCTAAAGGGAAAACACTCAGCTCAGGGATTGGAGCCCTAATGTCGGCTAAATGGAAAACGTTCAACTCGGGGATTGGAGAACTAATGTTGGCTAAAAAATGCTCAAGTCAGGGATTAGAGCCCTAATATTGGCTAAAGGGAAAATGCTCAAGTAAGGTAATGGAGTCGTAATGTCGGCTAAGAAAAATCGCTACACTAAGGGATTGGAGCCCTAGTGTCGGCTAAAGAAAGTCGTTCAACTTAGGGATAGGAGCCCTAATAATAGCTAAAGGGACGAACGTTCAACACAAGAATTGGAGCCCTAATGTTGGCTAGGAAAAAAACGCTCAACTTAGGGATTGGAGCCCTAATGTTTCCTAATGAGATGAACGCTCAAGCCAGGGAATCGAGCCCTAATGTTGAAAAAGGAAATATGGCCAACTCATGGATTGGAGCCCTAATGTTGGTTAAACTGGAAAATGCTTAACATTGGGATTGGAGCCCAATGTTGGCAATGGGGAAAACACTCAGCTCAGGGATTGGAGCCCTAATGTCGGTTAAAGGGAAACGATCAACTCAGGGATTGGAGCCCTAATGTAGGATAAGAAAAAAAATGTTCAACTCAGGGATTTGAACCCTAATGTTAGCTAAAAAACGCTAAACTCATGGATTGGAGCCCTATATTAGCTTAAGAAAAATTCTCAACTGAGGGATTGGAGCCATAATATTGGATAAGGAAAAACACTTAACTCAGGGACTGGAGACCTAATGTTTGCTAAAGAGAAAAACGCTCAATTCAGGGAATCGAGCCCTAATGTTGGCTAAAGGAAATATGCTCAACTCATGGATTGGAGCACTAATGTTGGCTAAAGAAGAATCAAAATCAACTCATGGATTGGAGCCCTAAAGTTGGCTAAGGAAAAAACGCTTGACTAAGAGATTGGAGCCCAAATGTTGGCTAAAAGGGAATCACACTCAACTCAGGAATTGAGCAGTAATATTGGTTAAAGAAGAAAATACTCAACTCAGGGATTGGATCCCTAATGTTGGCTTAAACACTCGACTTAGGGATTGGAGCCCTAATGTTACCTAAGGAGAAAACACTTAACTCAGGGATTGGAGCCGTAATTTTAGCTAAAGAAAAAATGCTCAACTCGGGGATTGGAGCCCTAATGTTGGCTAAAAATAGGGAAAACGCTCAACTCAGGGATTGGAGCCCTAATGTTGGCTAGGAAAAAGCTCAACTCAGGGATTAGAGCCCTAATTCAGGCTAAGGAAAAATGCTCCACTCATGTTTGGAGACCAAATGTTTGCTAATGGAAAAATGCTTAACTCAGGGATTGGAGCCCTAATGTTGGCTAAAGGGAAAAATGCTCAACTCAGGTATTGGAGCCCTAATGTTGGCTAAAGTGGAAAACGTCAACTCAAGGATTGGAGCCCTAATGTTGGTTTGGAAAGTAGCTCAACTTAGGAATTGGAGCACGAATGTCAGCTAAGGAAAATGTTCAACTGAGGGATTGGAACCATAATGTTGGCTAAGACAAATCAGTCATCTCATGGATTGGAGCCCGAATATTGGCTAAGGAAAAATGCTCAACTCAGGGATTGGAGCCGTAATGTTGGCTAAAGGTAAAATGCTCTACTCAGGGATTGGAGCCCTAATGTCGGCTAAGAAAAAATCCTCAACTCGGGGATTGGAGCCCTAATGTCGGTTAAGGCAAAACGCTCAACTCAGGGATTGGAGCCCTAATGTTGGCTATATAGAAAACGCTTAACTCAGGGGTTGGAGACCTAAATTTAGCTAAAGAAAAAATGCTCAACTCGGGGATTAGAGCCCAAATGTTAGCTAAAAAAATGCTCATGTCATGGATTAGAGCCCTAATGTTTGCTAAAGGGAAAACGCTCAAGTAAGGGATTGGAGCCGTAATGTCGGCTATGAAAAATTGCTCAACTCAGGGATTGGAGCCCTAATGTCGGCTAAAGGAAAGTCGCTCAACTTGTGGATTGGAGCCTAATAATAGCTAAAGGGAAGAACGTTCAACTCAAGGATTGGAGCCCTAATGTTGGCTAGGGAAAAAATGCTCAACTCAAGGATTGTAGCCCTAATGTTGGCTAAAGAGAAGAACGCTCAAGTCAGTGAATTGAGCCCTAATGTTGGCTAAACGGAAAAATTCTCAACTCATGGATTGGAGCCCTAATGCTGGCTAAAGAGGAATCATACTCAACTCATAGATTGGAGCCCTAATGTTGGCTAAAGAGGAATCACAATCAACTCAGGGATTGGAGCCCTAATGTTGGCTATGGAAAAAACGCTCAACTCAAGGATTAGAGGCCAAATGTTGGCTAAAGGAAAAAACGATCAACTCAGGAATTGGAGCCCTAATGTTGGCTAAGGAAAAAACGCTCGACTTAGAGATTGGAGCCAAATGTTGGCTAAAGAGGAATCACACTCAACTCAGGAATTGAGCAGTAATATTGGTTAAAGAAGAAAATACTCAACTCAGGGATTGGATCCCTAATGTTGCCTAAAGGGAAAAACTCTCATATCAGGGATTGGAGCCCTAATGTTGACTAAGGAAAAAGGCTCAACTCAAGAATTGGATCCCTAATGCTGGCTAAAGGTAAAACACTCAACTCAGGGATTGGAATCCTAATGTCGGCTAAGTAAAAATGCTCAAACTCGAGGATTGGATCTCTAATGTCAGTTAAGGTAAAACGCTCATCTCTGGAGCCCTAATGTTAGCTAAGGAGAAAACGCTTAACTCAAGGACTGGAGCCGTAATTTAGCTAAAGAAAATATGGTCAACTCGGGGATTGGAGCCCTAATGTTGGCTAAAAATAGGGAAAACGGTCCACTCAGGGATTGGAGCCCTAATATTGGCTAGGAAAAAAGCTCAACCCAGGGATTAGAGTCCTAATTCATGCTAAGGAAAAATGTTCCACTCATGATTGGAGACCAAATGTTTACTAGGAAAAATGCTTAACTCACGGATTGGAGCCCTAATGTTGGCTAAAGGGAAAAACGCTCAACTCAGGTATTGGAGCCATAATGTTGGCTAGACTAAAAAACGTCCACTCAAGGATTGAAGCCCTAATTTTGGCTAGGAAAGAAGCTCAACTTAGGGATTGGAGCCCTAGTGTCGGCTAAGGAAAATGCTCAACTGAGGGATTGGAGCCATAATGTTGGCTAAGACAAATCACTCATCTCATGGATTGGGGCCCTAATGTCGGCTAATGGAAACTCGCTCAACTTAGGGACTGGAGCTCTAATAATAGCTAAAGGGAAGAACGTTCAACCCAAGGATTAGAGCCCTAATGTTGGCTAAAGAGAAGAACTCTCAAGTCAGGGAATTGAGCCCTAATGTTTGCTAAACGAAAAAAATTCTCAATTCATGGATTGGAGCCCGACTCAACTCAGGGATTCGAGCCCTAATGTTGGCTATGGAAAAAATGCTCAACTCAATGATTGGATGCCTTAACTAAAGGAAAATACAATCAACTCAGGAATTGGACCCCTAATGTTGGCTAAGGAAAAAACGCTCAACTTAGAGATTAGAGCCCAAATGTTGGCTAAAGAGGAATCACGCTCATCTCACGGATTGGAGCCCAAATGTTGGCTAAAGAGAAAAACGCTCTATATTGGTTAAAGAAGAAAATTCTCAACTCATTAATTGGATCCCTAAGGGTGGCTAATGGGAAAAACGCTAAGCTCAGGGATTGGAGCCCGAATATTGGCTAAGGAAAAATGCTCAACTCAGGGATGGGAGCCCTAATGTTGGCTAAAGGTAAAATGCTCTACTCAGGGATTGGAGCCCTAATGTCGATACGAAAAAATGCTCAACTCGGGGATTGGAGCCCTAATGTCGGTTAAGGTAAAACGCTCAACTCAGGGATTGGAGCCCTAATGTTTGCTATATAGAAAACACTTAACTCACGGATTTGAGACCTAAATTTAGCTAAAGAAAAAAATGCTCAAATCGGGGATAGGAGCCCGAATGTTGGCTAAAATAATGCTCATGTCATGGATTAGAGCCCTAATGTTTGCTAAAGGGAAAACGCTCAAGTAAGGGATTGGAGCGTAATGTCAGCTATGAAAAATTGCTCAACTGAGGGATTGGAGCCCTAATGTCAGCTAAAGAAAAGTCGCTCAACTTGTGGATTGGAGCCCAAATAATAGCTAAAGGGAAGAACGTTCAACTCTAGGATTGGAGCCCTAATGTTGGCTAGGGAAAAAATGCTCAACTCAGGGATTTGAGCCCTAATGTTGGCTAAGGAAAAAATACTCGATTTAGAGATTGGAGCCAAATGTTGGCTAAAGAGGAATCACAGTCAAGTTAGGAATTGAGCAGTAATATTGGTTAAGGAAGAAAATACTCAACTTTGGGATTGGATCCCTAATGTTGGCTAAAGGGGAAAACGCTCATATCAGGGATTGGAGACTTAATATTGACTAAGGAAAAATGCTCAACTCAAGAATTGGATCCCTAATGCTGGCTAAAGGCAAATAGCTCAACTCAGGGATTGGAGCCCTAATGTCGGCTAAGTAAAAATGCTCAACTCGGTGATTGGATCCCTAATGTCGGTTAAGGTAAAAAACTCATGGATTGGAGCCCTAATGTTAGCTAAGGAGAAAACACTTAACTCAGGGATTGGAGCCGCAATTTTAATTAAAGAAAAAATGCTCAACTCGAGGATTGGAGCCTTAATGTTGGCTAAAAATAGGGAAAACCCTCAACTAAGGTATTGGAGCCCTAATGTTGGCTAGGAAAAAAGCTCTAACTCAGGGATTAGAGCCCTAATTCAGGCTAAGGAAAAATGCTTCACTCATGATTGGAGACCAAATGTTTGCTAATGGAAAAATGCTTAACTCAGGGATTGGAGCCCTAATGTTGGCTAAAGGGAAAAACGCTCAACACATGTATTGGAGCCATAATGTTGGCTAGACTAGAAAACGTCAAATCAAGGATTGGAGCCCTAATGTTTGCTAGGAAAGAAGCTTAACTTAGGGATTGGAGAACCTAATGTCGGCTAAGGAAAATGCTCAACTGAGGGATTGGAGCCATAATGTTGGCTAAGAAAAATCAGTCATCTCATGGATTGGAGTCCTAATGTCGGCTAATGGAAAGTAGCTCAACTTAGGGACTGGAGCTCTAATAATAGCTAAAGGGAAGAACGTTCAACCCAAGGATTAGAGCCCTAATGTTGGCTAGGGAAGAAATGCTCAACTATGGGATTGGAGCCCTAATGTTGGCTAAAGAGAAGAACTCTCAAGTCAGAGTGCGGTTCGTCACCTCTGTTTGTCAATCCGTTTGGGGGTAGCTTGAAGTACTAAATTTGAGTTTAGTACCCAACTTCCTCCAAAGGGTCGTCCAAAAATGGCTAAGGAACTTGCTGTCCCTATCCGACACCATGCTACAAGGAATGCCATGGAGTTTGACAATGTCTCGGAAGTAAAGATCAGCAACTTGAGAAGCATCATGGGTGGTTAAGCATGGCACGAAATGAGCCATTTTCGAGAACCGATCCACCACGACCATGATAGAATCTTTTCCTCGTTGCGTTCTTGGCAGCCCCGTGATGAAGTCCAAGCTAACATCTTCCCATGGCGCCAATGGAATGGGAAGTGGAAGATGCATTCCTTGAGCTATTGAGTGGCTTTTGGCAACATGACAAGTGTTGCACCGCTTGATGAAGTGTTCAACGTCTCGTTCCATCTTTGGCCAGTAATAATGCTCACGCATCATCATGTGGGTTTTGTCAATGCCAAAGTGACCAGCTAGTCCACCACCATGGATTTCTTCAATGAGGGTCTCACGAACGCTACATCTTGGCATACACAGCTGGTTGCCACGAAACAAGTAACCATTTTTCACTAGAAATTTCCCATATGGCCGTTCAAGACACTTAGAATAAATGTCTTTGAAGTCTTCATCCTCCTTGTAAAGCTCCTGCAAAAATTCAAAACCAACAAGTTTGGTACTAAGTACTGTTAGTAATAAATGCCTCTGGGATAAGGCATCAGCGCCTTTGTTCAAGGTTCCGTTTTTGTGCTTGATGGTGAAGGTGAAGGTTTGTACATATTCAACCCATTTGGCATGTCGAGGACGTAAGCTTATGTTGCCCTTGTATGTATTTCAACGCCTCATGATCAGAATGGAGTATAAACTCATTACTAATCAAATAATGCCTCCAATGCTCAAGAGATCGTACAAGAGCGTAAAACTCTTTGTCATAGGTTGAATATCTTCTTCGGGTGTCATTTAGCTTCTCATTGTCATTTTCTTGCAAATCACAACGAAGTAAGAGTTCCTCGAACTCCCGGTTGTAGTCTTCGACGGATTTAGAACCTTGCTTAAGCGTTTGAAGCCTAACAAAATTCTCACGCACATATTCAGTAGGTAAGAACTTCTTTTTCAAGAGAGTTCTCATCTTTAGCCAAGTATCTACCAGTGGTTTCTCACTTCTTATCCTCTTGGTAGTGATGTTGGTCCACCAAGTAGAAGTGACTTTCGGAACTTCAAAGCCACTATCTTGACCTTCTTGTCATCCGGCACGTCTTTGAAATCAAAAACGCGTTCAATTGTTTCTAGCCACTCAAGGAACTCATCGGGATCATTCTTTCCTTCAAAGATGGAAATATCAACTTTGAAATCAGAAATGAACCTTTCTTGAGTTCTAGCTTTTATAGTGCCACTATCTCCTTCATCATCACTTGTTTGGAACATGCTTACCTTTTGTTTAGTAACCTTTGCTACTTGTTGTGCCAAGTAGTCTATTTGACCATTTATTGCTGCATTTTTGAGCTAATAGCTCTTCTTGGGTGATACTTTGGGAAGGAGTTGTCATGGTTTGCTAGGTTTGGCCGAAAAAGTGAGGATAGGATGGGGAAGTATTTTTGGTCCATTGGGAGATGTTCAACAACTAGCTCTGATACCAAATCCTTTGGCTAACAATTCATCTACTTGACATTGGATCTCCTTTGTTTCTTCGGGAATCATTCGATAGGCTGGTTTGTTGGGCAGGGTAGCCCCTGGAATGAGATCAATCTTGTGTTGGATCTCTCTTTTTGGGGGTAGGCCGTGTGGTACATCTTCTGGAAAAACTTGGGAAAAAATTTTCAAGGATAGATTGGGCTAATGGATGGATTTGTTTGGGAGGGGGAGTGGGTTCGGCTTCATCGATATTAAGAAGTAGAAGGTCTTTAAATCCTTCAAACTCATGATGTTCAGTTTGGAGTAGGGTAGTAATAAGAGTAGGAGTGTCATCTTTTGTGCTTATGGCCGTGGAAAAGGTTGGTGGTAAGGGGGTGAGGATAACCTTCTTCTTGTTGACAAGGAATGAGTAGGTGTTTAAATAGCCATCATGTTGAACTTTGTTATCAAACAGCCATGGTCGTCCTGAAAGGACATGACAAGCATCCATGGGAATGATATCACACCATATCTCATCTTTGCAAGTCTTGCCAATACTCAATGAGATCAAGCTTCGAGTATCAACTCGTAATCCTTTTCCTTGATTCAACCACTGAATCGTGTAAGGCTTTGGATGAGGTGATAAACTAAGTTGTAGTTTATCTACCAATATTTTTGAAACAACATTGGAACAACTTCCACTATCAATGATCAGAGAGCACACCTTCTTTTGAATGGTACAACGAGTATGAAAGATGTTTTCCCGTTGTAGTTGATCGTCAGAACAGGGAATTGCACTCAAGGTCCTTCGGATGACCAAGAGTTCTCCATCATCAGGGCCAACACTTTCTTCTTCTTCTTCTTCTTCTTCTTCTTCTTCTTCTTCTTCTTCTTTTTCTTCTTTCGACCTAGAAGGATCGAAATCATCATCATCATATTCAACAAGAACCATGACTTTCTTGTTTGGGCATTCATTGGCAAAATGACCAGTGCCTTGACAACGATAACAAACGGGGGCTCATTTGTGGTTTGTGAGTGGTTCCTTAGCTTGGAAAGGAGATGATGTTGGTTTAGAAGGGGGTGCTGTTTTGTTGCTTTGAGGGGATGCGTGGGCAGTAGGGGTATTTTTGGTGGGCGTGTAGGTGGTTTTAGGAAATGAAGAAGTGGTTCAGGGAAATTGAACTTGGATTTCTTAAGTTGTGATTCCACTTTGAGAGCCAACTTGGTAAGTTCTTCAATGGATTCATAACCTTGTAGTTCAACCGTATTAGCTATATGAGTGTTTAAGCCAAAAAGGTATCTTACATACGTTTGCTCTTCATTTTCTTGCAAATCTCAGCGAAGTAAGAGTTCCTCGAACCCCCGGTTGTAGTCTTCGACGGATTTAGAAACTTGCTTAAGCGTTTGAAGCCTAGCAAAATTCTCACGCACATATTCAGTAGGTAAGAACTTCTTTTTCAAGAGAGTTCTCATCATTAGCCAAGTATCTACCGGTGGTTTCTCACTTCTTATCCTCTTGGTAGTGATGTTGGTCCACCAAGTAGAAGCGTACTTCCGGAACTTCAAAGCCACTATCTTGAGCTTCTTGTCATCCGGCACGTCTTTGAAATCAAAAACGCGTTCAATTGTTTCTAGCCACTCAAGGAACTCATCTGGATCATTCTTTCCTTCAAAGATGGGAATATCAACTTTGAAATCAGAAATGAACCTTTCTTGAGTTATAGCTTTTATAGTGCCACTATCTCTTTCATCATCACTTGTTTGGAACATGCTTACCTTTTGTTTAGTAACCTTTGCTACTTGTTGTGCCAAGTAGTCTATTTGAGCCTTTATTGCTGCATTTTGAGCTAATAGCTCTTCTTGTGTGATACTTTGGGAAGGAGTTGTCATGGTTTGTTAGGTTTGGCCGAAAAGGTGAGGATATGATGGGGAAGTGTTTTTGGTCCTTTGGGAGATGTTCAACAACTAGCTCTGATACCAAATGTTATACCCAAGCTTATGATAGCTATGGAAATAAAATGGGCAGAATGTGAAAGTTGTATTATGGGATGGAAATGGTGTATTTTGTGGAGGAAATGGTGAGAGATAAAGTGAGGGAAAATGGAGATATAGTATGGCCGAATGGAGGAGAAAATGTGTGGAGATTGTAGAAGAAAATGAGATGGTTTTAAGGAGGAAAAGGGGGCTGGGTGAGATGGGAGTAAAATGGAAGGAGTTCTTTTTGTTTTTCTTTTATGGGATAAACCAAATCAGGGGTAAGAGATAAACACACTCTTATCTTAATTTGGGGCTTTTATCTTCTTTCACACAAAAATAATCACTACTAATGTATGAAACAGACTCCTAACACACACTCCAAAGTAGCCAACTTTAGAGATATTTCATTAGGAAATTGTTTGAATTAGCTTCACACCAATTTGAAACATACTCAAAGAGCGTAAATGGGATTACAACATATGATGCATTATCAGGCCTAAATGGCTGAAATATATAGAGAAGGGAGGGGATACATTAGCTAGCTTTTACTTGGAATAAAATAACATAAAGTATGGGTAATAATGATGGAGATTCTCAGGCCATTCCTAAAGCTTCACATGGTGTTTTAGCTTTAATCATGAGTCATAATGAGCTAGTAAAGTCCTATAAGTAGCATGGAGAAAGCAAGTAAAGTGGTTCCCTCTTTTTAGGGACAAGCTCCCTTAATTAGTGGGGATATGTCTTAAAGGTGATCCACAAATCATATGAGGCTAAAATCCAAGTATATTACTCTTTTTAAGTGTGGAATTCGTGGTTAAGAGGTGGGGTAAAGGATATTGACATTGACATTAGGCTAAGAAATGGTAGAAAACGGAGGTGTAGGAAAACATTGGTACACAATAGTCAAGTAGATGTTTTATGATGTTCTCCATATTATTTTGGGATGAAATTTTAGTTAGTGATTTATGAATATAAAGTCAATGTTTGGGAAAAAAATGGGATGAAAATTTGGCCTATAAAGGGTAAAAAGCAAGGTAATACATAATGTGTGGATTTTGAGGTGTAAAAAAGGAAGAGTAAAGTTTGACTTTACTTTTTCTTGAGATTTTCGACCAGCTCAAAGGGGAGTGAGAATGAAAGATTTATGATATTATTGTGAAGGAATTTAGGTGATTTTGGATGGGTAAATTCAGCCATGGGTGGGAAAAACACAAGGAATCACAATGATAAGGCTATGAAAGCTATAATAAAGTAAAAGCAAAAGTTTTGTCTCTCTTTTTCCTTGAAATTTCGTGGGAGCTCTCAAAGGAGATGTGAGACATTATTTTGAACTAAAAGAAGAGATGAAATACTTTTTGGATATTTGGGAGGGTATGTGTTATATTGGTGTTTTCGGCCTTAGGTGGGAGCTTAGGTAATGAGGGTAATGGTTTGGGTTTTTGGACAGGGAGAGGAATTGAATTCAACCCAAAAAGGATCATAACACCTGGAAATTAAGCCATTGATTTGTTTTATTATTTATGGTGTGTCCACAAGTTTGGTTGGAACATCCCGGGGTATATCATCCCCCCCTTCTTCAGTAGAGTTTGACCTCAAACTCGGAATATCTTCATGCTCGAAGTAGGGGCTGAGATCGGCAATGTTGAATGTAGCCGAAACTCCATAATCTCTGGGTAGATTAACCTTGTAGGCATAGTCATTCACTTTCTCCAAGACTTCGAATGGTCCATCAGCTCGGGGTAATAGTTGGATTTGCGTTGTTTGGGAAAACGCTCTTTACGGAGGTGGATCCAAACTAAATCACCGGGTTTGAATTCGGGTGATTTTCTCCCTTTGTTGATCCGTGCACTAATCCTTTCATTTGTTGATTCTATCTTTTCTCGAACTTTGTTGTGGAGTTCTTGGATCTCTTTTGCTCTCTACTCGGCTTCCAAACTATATTTATTATCTGTTAAGATAGGATCAAGTTCAATAGGGGTAAGGGGTTTAGAACCATAAACAACCATAAAAGGATCCGGTTGTCTTGCTCGGTGTTCTGTTGTATGCGAATTCCGCATGATCTAGAAGTTCTTCCCATTGTTTGATGTTCCTTTTGATGAGTACTTGGAGTAAGGTTCAGAGAGTGCGGTTCATCACCTCTGTTTGTCCATCCGTTTGGGGGTGGCTTGAAGTACTAAATTTGAGTTTAGTACCCAACTTCCTCCAAAGGGTCATCCAAAAATGGCTAAGGAACTTGCTGTCCCTATCCGACACCATGCTACGAGGAATGCCATGGAGTTTGACAATGTCTCGGAAGTAAATATCAGTAACTTGAGAAGCATCATGGGTGGTTAAGCATGGCACGAAATGAGCCATTTTCGAGAACCGATCCACCACGACCATGATAGAATCTTTTCCTCGCTTTCTTGACAGCCCCGTGATGAAGTCCAAGCTAACATCTTCCCATGGTGCCAATGGAATGGGAAGTGGACGATGCATTCCTTGAGCTATTGAGTGGATTTTGGCAACATGACAAGTGTTGCACCGCTTGATGAAGTGTTCAACGTCTCGTTCCATCTTTGGCCAGTAATAATGCTCACGTATCATCATGTGGGTTTTGTCAATGCCAAAGTGACCAGCTAGTCCACCACCATGGATTTCTTCAATGAGGGTCTCACTAACACTACATCTTGGGATACACAGCTGGTTGCCACGAAACAAGTAACCATTTTTCACTAGAAATTTCCCATATGGCCGTTCAAGACACTTAGAATAAATGTCTTTGAAGTCTTCATCCTCCTTGTAAAGCTCCTGCAAAAATTCAAAACCAACAAGTTTGGCACTAAGTACTGTTAGTAATAAATGCCTCTGGGATAAGGCGTCAGCGCCTTTGTTCAAGGTTCCGTTTTTGTGCTTGATGGTGAAGGTGAAGGTTTGTATATATTCAACCCATTTGGCATGTTGAGGACGTAGCTTATGTTGCCCTTGTATGTATTTCAACGCCTCATGATCAGAATGGAGTATAAACTCATTACTAATCAAATAATGCCTCCAATGCTCAAGAGATCGTACAAGAGCGTAAAACTCTTTGTCATAGGTTGATTAGCTTCTTCGGGTGTCATTTAGCTTCTCGCTAAAGTATGACACAGGGTGTCCTTCTTGAGATAATACATCTCCAATACCAACGCCAGATGCGTCGCATTCAACTTCAAACAACTTATCAAAGCTAGATAAAGCTAACACTAGTGCGTGTGTTACTTTAAGCTTGATAGTTTCGAAGGCTTGTTGTGCTTGTGGATTCCACTCAAACTTTTGATGTTTGGTCAAATCCGTGAGAGGGGTTGTTATGGTGCTGAAATATTTCACAAATCTTTTATAAAAAGAAGCAAGGCCATGGAAACTCCGCACTTGTTGCATTGAGGTTTGGTGTGGGCCAATCTCTGATGGCTTGAGTTTTCTTTTCATCAACTTTAATTCCTTCATTTGAGATAAAATACCCCAAGAACTCAGTTTCTTGAGAAAAGAATTGACTCTTCTCAAGGTTTCCATACAGTTTCTCTTCATCCAATTTTTGGATCACCAAAGTGAGGTGATTAGCATGCTCCTCTTCGCTCTTGCTATAGATCAGAATGTCGTCAAACTAGACAACGACAAAATGACCTATAATGGCTTTAAGACTTGGTTCATCAACCTCATAAACGTGCTAGGGGCGTTGGTTAATCCAAAAGGCGTAACCAGCCACTCATAAAGACCAAACTTAGTCTTAAAAGCGGTTTTCCACTCATCTCCTTCGAAGATTCGAATTTGATGATAGCCACTCCTAATATCAATTTTCGAAAAGATTTTAGAACCATGGACTTCATCCAGCATGTCCTCAAGTCTAGGTATGGGATACTATACTTGATGGTAATCTTGTTTATGGCACGGCTATCACAACACATTCTCCAAGTACCATTCTTCTTTGGCACCAACAAGGCTGGAACACGCAAGGGCTTAAACTCTCTCTAATGAATCCTTTGGCTAACAATTCATCCACTTGACGTTGGATCTCCTTTGTTTCTTCGGGATTCATTCGATAGGCTTGTTTGTTGGGTAGGGCAGCTCCTGGAATGAGATCAATCTTGTGTTGGATCTCTCTTTTTGGGGGTAGGCCGTGTGGTACATCTTCTGGAAAAACTTGGGAAAAAATTTTCAAGGATAGATTGGTCTAATGGATGGATTTGTTTGGGAGGGGGAGTGGGTTCGGCTTCATCAAGATTAAGAAGTAGAAGGTCTTTAAATCCTTCAAACTCATGTTGTTCAGTTTGGAGTAGGGTAGTAATAAGAGTGGGAGTGTCATCTTTTGTGCTTATGGCCGTGGGTAAGGTTGGTGGTAAGGGGGTGAGGATAACCTTCTTCTTGTTGACAAGGAATGAGTAGGTGTTTAAATAGCCATCATGTTGAACTTTGTTATCAAACAGCCATGGTCGTCCTGAAAGGACATGACAAGCATCCATGGGAATGATATCACACCATATCTCATCTTTGCAAGTCTTGCCAATACTCAATGAGATCAAGCTTCGAGTATCAACTCGTAATCCTTTTCCTTGATTCAACCACTGAATCGTGTAAGGCTTTGGATGAGGTGATAAACTAAGTTGTAGTTTATCTACCAATATTTTTGAAACAACATTGGAACAACTTCCACTATCAATGATCAGAGAGCACACCTTCTTTTGAATGGTACAACGAGAATGAAAGATGTTTTCCCGTTGTAGTTGATCGTCAGAACAGGGAATTGCACTCAAGGTCCTTCGGATGACCAAGAGTTCTCCATCATCAGGGCCAACACATTCTTCTTCTTCTTCTTCTTCTTCTTTTTCTTCTTTCGACCTAGAAGGATCGAAATCATCATCATATTCAACAAGAACCATGACTTTCTTGTTTGGGCATTCATTGGCAAAATGACCAGTGCCTTGACAACGACAACAAACGGGGGCTCATTTGTGGTTTGTGAGTGGTTCCTTAGCTTGGAAAGGAGATGATGTTGGTTTAGAAGGGGGTGCTGTTTTGTTGCTTTGAGGGGATGCGTGGCCAGTAGGGGTATTTTTGGTGGGCGTGTAGGTGGTTTTAGGAAATGAAGAAGTGGTTCGGGGAAATTGAACTTGGATTTCTTAAGTTGTGATTCCACTTTGAGAGCCAACTTGGTAAGTTCTTCAAAGGATTCATATCCTTGTAATTCAACCGTATTGGCTATATGAGTGTTTAAGCCAAAAAGGTATCTTACATACGTTTGCTCTTCATTTTCTTGCAAATCTCAGCGAAGTAAGAGTTCCTCGAACCCCCGGTTGTAGTCTTCGACGGATTTAGAAACTTGCTTAAGCGTTTGAAGCCTAGCAAAATTCTCCGCACATATTCAGTAGGTAAGAACTTCTTTTTCAAGAGAGTTCTCATCATTAGCCAAGTATCTACCGGTGGTTTCTCACTTCTTATCCTCTTGGTAGTGATGTTGGTCCACCAAGTAGAAGCGTACTTTCGGAACTTCAAAGCCACTATCTTGAGCTTCTTGTCATCCGGCGCGTCTTTGAAATCAAAAACGCGTTCAACTGTTTCTAGCCACTCAAGGAACTCATCAGGATCATTCTTTCCTTCAAAGATGGGAATATCAACTTTGAAATCAGAAATGAACCTTTCTTGAGTTCTAGCTGTTATAGTGCCACTATCTCCTTCATCATCACTTGTTTGGAACATGCTTACCTTTTGTTTAGTAACCTTTGCTACTTGTTGTGCCATGTAGTCTATTTGAGCCTTTATTGCTGCATTTTGAGCTAATAGCTCTTCTTGTGTGATACTTCGGGAAGGAGTTGTCATGGTTTGCTAGGTTTTGCCGAAAAAGTGAGGATAGGATGGGGAAGTGTTTTTGGTCCTTTGGGAGATGTTCAACAACTAGCTCTGATACCAAATGTTATACCCAAGCTTATGATAACTATTGAAATAAAATGGGCAGAATGTGAATGTGGTATTATGGGATGGAAATGGTGTATTTTGTGGAGGAAATGGTGAGAGATAAAGTGAGGGAAAATGGAGATATAGTATGGCCGAATGGAGGAGAAAATGTGTGGAGATTGTAGAAGGAAATGAGATGGTTTTAAGGAGGAAAAGGGGGCTGGGCGAGATGGGAGTAAAATGGAAGGAGTTCTTTTAGTTTTTCTGTTATGGGATAAACCAAATCAGGGGTAAGAGATAAAGACACTCTTATCTTAATTTGGGGCTTTTATCTTCTTTCACACAAAAATAATCACTACTAATGTATGAAATCAGACTCCTAACACACACTCCAAAGTAGCCAACTTTAGAGATATTTCATTAGGAAATTGTTTAAATTAGCTTCACACCAATTTGAAACATACTCAAAGAGCGTAAATGGGATTACAAGGCCTTAAATGGCTGAAATATATAGAGAAGGGAGGGGATACATTAGCTAACTTTTACTTGGAATAAAATAACATAAAGTATGGCTAATAATGATGGAGATTCTCAGGCCATTCCTAAAGCTTCACATGGTGTTTTAGCTTTAATCATGAGTGATAATGAGATAATAAAGTCCTATAAGTAGCATGGAGAAAGCAAGTAAAGTGGTTCCCTCTTTTTAGGGACAAGCTCCCTTAATTAGTGGGGATATGTCTTAAAAGAGATCCACAAATCATATGAGGCTAAAATCCAAGTATATTACTCCTTTTTAGGTGTGGAATTCGTGGTTAAGAGGTGGGGAAAAGGATATTGACATTGACTTTATTTTTAGGCTAAGAAATGGTAGAAAAAGAAGGTGTACGAAAACATTGGTACACAATATTCAAGTAGATGTTTTGTGATGTTCTCCATATTATTTTGGGATGAAATTTTAGGTAGTGATTTATGAATATAAAGTCAACGTTTGGGAAAAAAAGGGATGAAAATTCGGCCCATGAAGGGTAAAAAGTAAGGTAATACACAATGTGTGGATTTTGAGGTGTAAAAGAGGAAGAGTAAAGTTTGACTTTACTTTTTCTTGAGATATTCGACCAGCTCAAAGGGGCGTGAGAATGAAAGCTTTATGAAATTATTGTGAAGGAATTTAGGTGGTTTTGGATGGGTAAATTCAGCCATGGGTGGGAAAAACACAAGGAATCACAATGATAAGGCTATAAAGGCTATAATAAAGTA
This sequence comes from Nicotiana benthamiana, assembly GCA_034376525.1. Lineage (NCBI taxonomy): Eukaryota > Viridiplantae > Streptophyta > Magnoliopsida > Solanales > Solanaceae > Nicotiana > Nicotiana benthamiana. The sequence continues at coordinate 61,125 of JAXGFW010000096.1, read as the reverse complement.
AAAGCAAAAGTTTTGTCTCTCTTTTTCCTTGAAATTTCGTGGGAGCTCTCAAAGGAGATGTGAGACATTATTTTGAACTAAAAGAAAAGATGAAATACTTTTTGGATATTTGGGAAGGTATTTGTTATATTGGTGTTTTCGGCCTTAGGTGGGAGCTTAGGTAATGAGGGTTATGGTTTGGGTTTTTGGAACGGGAGAGGAATTGAATTCAACCCAAAAAGGATCATAACACTTGGTCATTAACCCATTGATTTGTTTTATTATTTGTGATGTGTCCACAAGTTTGGTTGGAACATCCGGGGGTATATCAAACGCTCAACTCAGGGATTGGAGCCCCAATGTTGGCTAGGAAAAAAGTTCAACTCAGGGATTAGAGCCCTAATTCAGGCTAAGGAAAAATGCTCCACTTATGATTGGAGACCATATGTTTGGTAATGGAAAAATGCTTAACTCAGGGATTAGAGCGCTAATGTTGGCTAATGGGAAAAACGCTCAACTCAGGTATTGGAGCCCTAATGTTGGCTAAAGTGGAAAACGTCAACTCAAGGATTGGAGCCCTAATGTTGGCTAGGAAAGAAGCTCAGCTTAGGGATTGGAGCCCTAATGTCGGCTAAGGAAAATGCTCAACTGAGGGATTGGAGCCATAATGTTGGCTAAGACAAATCAGTCATCTCATGGATTGGAGCCCTAATGTCGGCTAATGGAAAGTCGCTCAACTTAGGGACTAGAGCTCTAATAATAGCTAAAGGGAAGAACGTTCAACCCAAGGATTAGAGCCCTAATGTTGGCTAGGGAAAAAATGCTCAACTCAGGGATTGGAGCCCTAATGTTGGCTAAAGAGAAGAACTCTCAAGTCAGGGAATTAATCCCTAATGTTTGCCAAACGAATAAATTCTCAATTCATGGCTTGGAGCCCTAATGCTGGCTATGGATAAAACGCTCAACTCAATGATTTGATGCCTAATGTTGGCTAAAGGAAAATACAATCAACTCAGAAATTGGACGCCTAATGTTGTCTAAGGAAAAAGCGCTCAACTTAGAGAGAGCCCAAATGTTGGCTAAAGAGGAATCACGCTCTTCTCTGGGATTGGAGCCCAAATGTTGGCTAAAGACAAAAACGTTCAACTCAGGGATTGGAGCACTATATTGCTTAAAGAAGAAAAATCTCAACTCAGGAATTGGATCCCTAAGGGTGGCTAATGGGAAAAATTGTAAGCTTAGGGATTGGAGCCCTAATATTGGCTAAGGAAAAATGCTCAACTCAGGGATTGGAGCCCTAATGTTGGCTAAAGATAAAATGCTCTACTCACAGATTAGAGCCCTAATTTCGGCTAAGAAAAATGCTCAACTCGGGGGTTGGAGCCCTAATGTCGGTTAAGGTAAAACGCTCAACTCAGGGATTGGAGCCCTAATGTTTGCTATATAAAAAACGCTTAACTTAGGGATTGGAGACCTAAATTTAGCTAAAGAAAAAATGCTCAACTCAGGGATTGTAGCCCGAATGTTGGCTAAAAAAATACTCATGTCATGTATTAGAGCCCTAATATTTGCTAAAGGGAAACGGTCAAGTAAGGGGTTGGAGCCGTAATGTCGGCTATGAAAAATTGTTAACTCAGGGATTGTAGCCCTAATGTCGGCTAAAGGAAAGTCGCTCAACTTGTGGATTGGAACCCTAACAATAGCTAAAGGGAAGAATGTTCAACTCAAGGATTGGAACCCTAATGTTGGCTAGGAAAAAAAATCTTAACTCAGGGATTGGAGCTTGAATGTAGGCAAAAGGGAAAATGTTCAACTAAGGGATTGGAGCCCTAACGTTGGCTAAGAGAAAATGCTCAACTCAGGGATTAGAGCCCTAATGTTGGCTAATGGGAAAGCGCTCAACTCAGGGATTGGAGCCTTAATATAGGCTAAGAAAAATCGCTCCACTTAGGGATTGGAGCCCTCATGTCGGTTAAATGAAAATTGCTCAACTTACGGATTGGATCACTAATATTGGCTAAAGGGAAGAACTTTCTACTCAAGGATTGGAGCCCAAATGCTGGCTATGGAGAAAATGCCCAACCTAGGGATTATAACCCTAATGTTGGTTAAAGGGAAAAATGCTCAACTCATTAAATTGAGCCCTAATGTTGGCCAAATGAACATAATTTTGGCTAAAGAGGAATCACGCTCTACTCAGGGATCAGAGCCCTAGTGTTGGCCAAGGAAAAAACGCTCTGGGATTGCAACACTAATTGTAGCTTAAGGGAAAAATGCTCTAATCAGGATTAGAGCCCTAATATTGGCTAAGGAAAAAAAGCTCAACTTTGGGATTGGAGCCCTAGTGTTGGCTAAATAAGAATCACGCTCAACTCAGGATTTGTAGCCCTAGTGTTGGCTAAGGAAAAACGCTCAAACTATGGATTGGAGCCCTAATGTTGGCTAAGGAAAAAATGCTCGACTCATAGATTGGAGGACAAATGCTGGCTACAGAGGAATAACGCTCAACTCAGGGATTGGAGCCGTAGTGTTGGCTAGGGATAAATAATCAACTTAGGGATTGAAGCCCTAATGTTAGCTAAAGAAAAAACGCTCAACGCAGGGATTGGAGCCCTATGTTGGCTAATGAAAAACGCTCAACTTAAGGATTGGAGCACTAATGTTGGCTAAGGAAAACGCTCAACTCAGGGAATGGAATCCTAATGTAGGATAAAGAGAAAAACGCTCAACTTAGGTATTGGAGCCCTAATGTTGGCTAAAAGAGGAATCACGCTCATCTCTAGGATTGGAGCCCTAATGTCGGCTAAGGGAAAATTCTCAACTCAGGGGTTAGAGCCCTAATGTTGGCAAAGAAAAAATGCTCAACTCATGGATAGAAGCCCTAATGTTGGCTAAAGGAAAAACACTCAACTCAGGGATTGGAGCCCTAATGTCGGCTATGAAAAATCTCTCATCTCGGGATTGCAACCCTAATGTCGGCTAAATGGAAAATGCTCAACCCAGGGGTTGGAGCCTTAATGCCGGATGAAAAAAAAACGTTCAACTCAGGGATTGGAATGTTGGAAAAATGGAAAGTTGCTCAACTTAGGGATTAGAGCTATAATAATAGCTAAAGGGAAGAACATTCAAATCAAGGATTGGAGCCCTAATGTTGGCTAGGGAAAAAAACAGTCAACTCAGAGATTGGAGCCCTAATGTTGGATAAGGCAAAAACGCTCAACTCAGGGATTGAGGCCTAATGTTAGCTAAAGGAAAAAAACATAACACAGGGATTCGAGCCATAACTTTTGCTGAGGAAAAAACGCTCGACTTAGAGATTGGAGTCCCAATGATGGCGAAAGAGAAATGACGCTCAAATCAAGACTTGGAGCCCTAGTGTTTGCTAAGGAAAAATAATCGAGGTGGGGATTGGAGCCCTAATGTTAGCTAAAGAGAAATAAATGCTCAACTCAGCTATAGGAGCCCTAGGTTTGGATAAAGGGAAAAACGCTCAACTTAGGGATTGGAGCCCTAATATTGGCGAAAGAGGATTCACGCTCTGGGATTGGAGCCCTAATGTTGGCTAAAAATAAAACACTCAGCTCAAGGATTGGAACCCTAATGTCGGCTAAAGGGAAAAATGCACAATTCAAGTATTGGAACAATAATTTTGGCTAAGGGGAAAACTCTTAACTCAGGGATTGAGGCCTAATGTTAGCTAAAGGAAAAACAGCTCAACTCAGGGATTGGGTTCCTAATTATGGCTAAGGCAAAATCGCTCAACTTAGAGATTGGAGCCCAAATGCTGGCTAAAGAGGAATAACAATCAACTCAGAGATTGGAGCACTAGTGGTAGCTAAGGGAAAACACTCAACTTGGGGATTGGAGCCCAAATGTCGGCTAGGAAAAACGCTCAACTCAGGGATTGGAGCCTTAATATCAGCTAAAGAAAATCGCTCAACTTAGGTAATGGAGCCCTAATGTTGACTAAACTAGAAAAAACTCTAAACTAAAGGATTGGAGCCTTAATGTTTTCTAAAGGCAAAAACACTCTACTAAGGGATTGGAGCCCAAATGATTGCTAAAGAGGAATCACGTTCAACTCAGGGATTGGAGCCCTAATATTGGCTAAAGGAAAAACGCTCAGCTCAGGGATTTGAGCCGTAATGTCAGCTAAAGGGAAAATGCTCAACCCAGGGATTGGAGCCCTAATGTTGGCTAAGAAAAAATTCTCAACTCACGGATTGGAGCCCAAATGTTGGTTAAAGGGAAAACGCTCAACTCATGGATTGGATCCCTATTGTCGGCTAAAACAAATCGCACAACTAAGGGAAAGAGCCCTAATGTCGGCTAAAGAAAATCGCTCATCTTAGGTGTTGGAGCCCTAATAATAGCTAAAGGGTAGAACATTCAACTCAAGGATTTGAGCCTATTGTGGGCTAGACGAAGCTCTCAACTCAGGGATTGGGCCCTAGTGTTGGCTAAGGAAAACGCTCAACTTAGGGATTGGAGCCCTAATGTTGGCTAAGGAAAAAATCCGCGCCTTAGAGATTGGAGCAAAAATGCTGGCAAAAGAGGAATACTGCTTAAGTCATGGATTTGAGGCCTAGTGTTGGCTAAGGATAAACAATCAATTTAGGGAATATAGCCCTAATATCGGCAAAGGAAAACACTCAATTCCGGGATTGAAGCCCTAATGTTTGCTAAGTGGAAAACGATCAACTCAGTGATTTGAGCCCTAATGTTACCTAAAGAACACATGCTTAACGCAGGGATTGGAGCCCTAATGTTGGCTAAGGAAAAACGCTCAACTCCAGAATTGGAGCCCTAATGTTGGCTAAAAGAAAAAAATTCTCAACTCAGGGATAGGAGCCCTAATGTTGGCTAAAGAGGAATCACACTCTACTAAGAGATTGGAGCCCTAATGTTGGCTAAGGAAAAAACGCTCAACTCAGGGATTGATGCCTAATGTTTGCAAAAGGAATAAAAGCTCAACTCAGGGAGTGGAGTACTAATTTTGGCTAAGGAAAAAATGCTCGACTTAGAGATTGGAGCCCAAATGTTGCTAATGAGGAATCACGCTCAACTCAAGGATTTGAGCCCTAGTGTTGGCTAAGGAAAAAAAAAATCAACTTAGGGTTCCAGGAATCACGCTCAACTCAAGGATTTGAGCCCTAGTCTTGGCTAAGGAAAAAAAATCAACTTAGGGATTGGAACCCTAATATCGGCTAAGAAAAACGCTCAACTCGGTGATTGGACCCCTAATGTCGGCTAAAGAAAATCGCTCAACTTAGGTATTGGAGCCCTAATAATACCTAAAGGGTAGAATGTTCAACTCAAGTATTGGAGCTCTAATGTTGACTTGGGGAAAAATGCTCAACTCAGAGATTGGAGCCCTAATGTTGGCTAAAGGGAAGAACACTCAACCAAGGGAATTGATCCCTAATGTTGGCCAAACAGAAATATGCTCAACTTAAGGATTGGGACCCTAATGTTGGCTAAAGAGGAATCACGCTAAACTCAGAGATTGGAGCCCTAATGTTGGATAAGGCAAAAACGCTCAACTCAAGGATTGAGGCCTAATGTTAGCTAAAGGAAAAAAACATAACACAGGGATTCAAGCCCTAATTTTTGCTGAGGAAAACACGCTCGACTTAGAGATTGGAGTACCAATGATGGCTAAAGAGAAATGACGCTCAAGTCAGGGATTGGAGCCATAGTGTTAGCTAAGGAAAAATAATCGACTTGGGGATTGGGCCCTAATGTTGGCTAAAGAGAAATAAATGCTCAACTCAGCTATAGGAGCCCTAGGTTTGGACAAAGGGAAAAACGCTCAACTTAGGGATTGGAGCCCTAATATTGGCGAAAGAGGATTCACGCTAAACTCTGGGAATGGAGCCCTAATGTTGGCTAAAAATAAAACAATCAGCTCAAGGATTGGAACCCTAATGTCGGCTAAAGGGGAAAATGCACAATTCAAAGATTGGAACAATAATTTTGGCTAAAGAGGAGTGACGCTCAACTCAAGGTTTGGAACCCTAATGTTTGTTAAGGGGAAAATGCTTAACTTAGGGATTGAGGCCTAATGTTAGCTAAAGGAAAAACAGCTCAACTCGGGGATTGGAGCACTAGTGTTGGCTAAGGGAAAACAATCAACTTGGGGATTGGAGCCCAAATGTCTTCTAAGGAAAACGCTGAACTCACCGATTGGAGTCCTAATGTTCGATAAGGCGAGAACGCTAACTCAGAGATTGCAAACCTAATTTTAGCTAAAGGAAAAAAATGCTCAACTCAGGGATAGGAGCCCTTATGTTGGCTAAGGAAAAAAACGCTCGACTTAGAGATGGGGATTCGAGCCCAAATGTCGGCTAAGGAAAACGCTCAACTCAGGGATTGGAGCCCTAATGTTGGCTAGGGGTAAACACTCAACTCAGGGATTGGAGCCATAATGTTAGCTAAAAAAGGAAAACGCTTATCTTAGGGATTGGAGCCCTAATGTTGTTGGAGCGCTAACGTCGACTAAAGGGAAAAACACTCAACACTTGGATTGGATCCCTAGTGTTGGCTAAAGGGAGAAAAGCTCAACTCAGGATTGGAGCCCTAATGTTGGCTAAGGAATAAATGCTCAACTTAGGGATTGGAGTCCTATTGTTGGCTAATGACGAATAACGCTCAACTCAAGGATTGAAGCCCTAGTTTTGGCTAAGGAAAAATGCTCAACTTAAGGATTAGAGTCCTAATATCGGCTAAGGAAAATGCTCAACTCAGGGATTGGAGCCCTAATATTTGTTAAGGGGAAAAGGTTCAACTCAAGGATTGGAGCCCTAATGTTAGCTAAAGAAAAAATGCTAAACTCATGTTTGGAGCTCTAATGTTGGCTAAGGAAAAACGCTCAATTCAGGGATTGGAGCACTAATGTAGGCTAAAGGAAAAAGGCTCAACTCATGGATTGGAGCCCTAATGTTGGCTAATGGGAGAAGCGCTCAATTCAGGCATTGGAGCTCTAATGTTGGCTTAGGAAAAAAAGCTCAACTCTGGGATTTGAGCCCTATTGTTGGCTAAGGAAAAACAATCAACTTAGGGATATGAGCTCATATGTAGGCTAAGGAAAATGCTCAACTCAGGATTGGAGCCCTAATGTTGGCTAAAAGGAAAGACGCTTAACCTAGGATTAGAGCCCTAATGTTGGCTAAGGAAAAAAACCTCAACCCAGAGATTGGAGCCCTATTATTGGCTAAAGACAAATCACGCTCAACTCAGGATTGGAGCCCTAATGTTGGCTAAGGGAAAACAATAAACTTGGGGATTCGAGCCCAAATGTCGGCTAAGGAAAACGCTCAACTCTGGATTGGAGCCATAATGTTGGGTAAGGGAAAACGCTCAACTCACGGATTGGAGCCCTAATGTTGGCTTAAGGAAAACTCCTCAACTTAGGATTTAGAGTCCTAATGTCGACTAAGGAAAGTGCTCAACTCAAGAATTGGAGCGCAAATATATGCTACGGGGAAAACGCTCAACTCAGGGATTGGAGCCCTAATGTTAGCTAAAGAAAAAACGCTAAACTCAGGGATTGGGACCCTAATGTCGGCTAAAGGGAAAATGCTGAACTCATGGATTGGAGCCCTAATGATGGCTAAAGGGAGAAACGATCAACCCATGATTGGAGCCCTAATGTTAGCCAAGGAAAAAAAGCTCAACTCAGGGATTGGAGCCCTAATAATTGCTAAGGGGAAAACGCTCAATTCAGGGATTGGAGCCCTAATGTTAGCTAAAGAAGAAACAGTAGAGTTGGGGTTTGGAGCCCTAATGTTTGCTAAGGAAAAAGGCTCAACTCAGGGATTGGAGCCCTAATGATGGCTAAAGAAAAATGCTCAACTCAGTGATTGGAGCCCTAATGTTGGATAAATAGAAAAATGCTTAACTCAAGTTTGGAGCCCTAGGTTTTGCTAAAGGGAAAAACGCTCAACTTAGGGATTGGAGCCCTAATATTGGCTAAAGGGGAATTACGCTCAACTCACGAATCAGAGCCCTAATGCTGGCTAAAAGAAAAACATTCAGCTCAAGGATCGGAGCCCTAATGTTGGCTAAAAGAAAAACACTCAGATCAAGGATTGGAGTCCTAATGTTGGCTAAGGCGAAAAAAAGCTCAATACAGGATTGGATCCCTAATGTTGGCTACGGAATTAAAGCTCAACTCAGAGATTTGAGCCCTAATGTTGGCTAAGGAAAAAATGCTCCACTTAGAGATTGGAGCCCAAGTGCTGGCTAAAGGGGAATAATGCTCAAAGTAACGATTGGAGCCCTAGTGTTGGCTAAGGGAAAACAGTGAACTTGGGGATTTGAGCCCAAATGTCGGCTAAGGAAGACGCTCAACTCAAGGATTGGAGCACTAATGATGGCTAAGGGGAAAACGCTAAACTCAGGGATTGGAGCCCTAATGTTAGCTAAAAAAGGAAAATGCTCAACTCAGGGATTGGTGCCCTAATGTCGGTGGAGCCCTAACGTCGGAAAAGGAGAAAAGGCTCAACTCATGGATTTGAGCCTTAATGTTGGCTAAAGGGAGAAACGCTCAACTCGCGATTGGAGCCCTAATGTTGGCTAAGAAAAAAAAAGGTCAACTTAGGGATTGGAGCCCTATTGTTGGCTAAAGACGAATCACGCTCAATTCAGGGATTGGAGCCCTAGTGTTGGCTTAGGAAAAATGCTCAACTTTGAAATTGGAGTCCTAATGTCGGCTAAGGAAAATGCTCAACTCAAGGATTAGAGCCCTAATATTTGGTAAGGGGAAACATTCAACTCAGGATTGGATCCCTGATGTTAGCTAAAAAAACGTTGAACTCGGGGATTGGAGCCCTAATGTTGGCTAAAGGGAAAATGTTAAAATCATGGATTGGAGCCCTAAGGGAGAAACGCTCAACCCAGGATAGGAGCCCTAATGTTGCCTAAGGAAAAAAACTCAACTTAGGGAATGGAGCACATCACGCTCAACTCAGGGATTGGAGCCCTAATGTCGGCTAAGGAAAAACGCTCAACTTAGGGATTGGAGTCCTAATGTCGGCCAAGGAAAACGCTTAACTCAGGGATTGGAGTCCTAATGTCGGCCAAGGAAAACGCTTAATTCAGGGATTGGAGCTCTAATGTATACAAAAGTAAAAACACTAAACTCGGGGGTTGGAGCCCTAATGTTGGCTAAGGAAAAACGCTCAACTCAAGGATTGGAGCCCTAATGGTTGCTAAGCAAAAATGCTCAACTCATGGATTGGAACCCTAATGTTGGATAAACAGAAAAATGATCTACTCAGGTATTGGAGCCCAAATGTTGGTTAAAGTGGAAAATGCTCAACTTAGGAATTGGAGCCCTAGGTTTGGCTAAACGGAAAAACGCTCAACTTAGGGATTGGAGCCCTATTATTGGCTAAAGAGGAATCACGCTCAACTTACGGATCGGACCCCTAATGTTGGCTAAAAGGAAAACACTCAGCTCAAGGATTGGTGCCCTAATGTCTACTAAAGGGAAAACCCTCAACTCAGGGATTGGAGCCCTAATGTCGGCTAAAGGGAAAACTCTTAACTCATGGATTGGAGCCCTAATGTTGGCTTAAGCAAAAAACGCACAACTCAGGATTGAAGCACTAATGTTGGCTAAGGAAAAAAAGCTCAAATCAGCGATTTGAGCCATAATGATTGCTAAGGAAAAAATGCTTGACTTAGGGATTGGAGCCCTAGTTTTGGCTAAGGGAAAATAATCAACTTGGGGATTCGAGCCCCAATGTCGGCAAAAGAAAATGCTCAACTCATGGATTGGAGCCCAAATGTTAGCTAAGGGGAAAACGCTCAACTCGGGGATTTGAGCCCTAATGTTAGCTAAAGGAAGAAACACTCAACTCGGGATTGGAGCCCTAATGTTGGCTAAGGAATAAAAGCTCAACTCAGGAATTAGAGCTCTATTGTTAGCTAAAGACGAATCACGCTCAACTCAAGGATTGGAGCCCTAGTGTTGGCTTAGGAAAAATGATCTACTTTGGAATTGGAGTCGTAATGTCGGCTAAGGAAAATGCTCAACTCAAGGATTGTAGCGCTAATATTCTGTAAGGGGAAAACGCTCAACTCAGGGATTGGAGCCCTAATGTCGGTTAATGGGAAAAACTCTCAACTTAAGGATTGGAGCCCTAATGTTGGCTAAGGAAAAAACGATTGACTTAGAGATTGGAGACCAAATGCTGGCTAAAGGGGAATAACGCTCAACGCAAGGATTGGAGCCCTAGTGTTGGGTAAGGGAAAACAGTGAACTTGGGGATTCGAGCCCAAATGTCGGCTAAGGAAGACGCTCAACTCAGGGATTGGAGCTCTAATGTTGGCTAAGGGAAAAACGCTCAACTTAGGGATTGGAGCCCTAATGTTAGCTAAAAAGAGGAAAATGCTCAACTCAAGGATTGGAGCCCTAATGTTTTCTAAAAAGAGGAAAACGCTCAACTCAGGGATTGGAGCCTTTAACGTCGGATAAAGGGAAAACGCTCAACTCATGGATTGGAGCCCTAATGTTGTCTAAAGGGAGAAACACTCAACTCGGGATTGGATCCCTAATGTTGGCTAAGGGAAAAAAGCTCAACTCCTGGATTGGAGCCTATTATTGGCTTAAGACAAATCACGCTCAATTCAGGGATTGGAGCTCTAGTGTTGGCTAAGGGAAAAAATGTTAAACTCATGGATTGGAGTCCTAAAGTTGGCTAAAGAAAAATGCTCAACTCAAGGATTGGAGCCCTAATGTTGGATAAACAAAAAATGCTCAACTCAGGTATAGGAGCCCAAATGTTGGTTAAAGTGGAAAATGCTTAACTCAGGGATTGGAGCCCTAGGTTTGGCTAAAGGGAAAAACCCTCAACTTAGGGATTGGAGCCCTAATATTACCTAAGGGGGAATCACGCTCAACTTACGAATCGAAGACCTAATGTTGGCTAAAAGGAAAACACTCAGCTCAAGGATTGGAGCCTAAATGTCGGCTAAAGGGAAAACGCTCAACTTAGGGATTGGAGCTTTAATGTCGGCTAAAGGTAAAACTCTCAACTCATGGATTGGAGCCCTAATGTTGGCTAAAGCGAAAAACGCTCAACTCAGGATTGGAGCCCTAATGTTAGCTTAGGAAAAAAGCTCAACTCAACGATTTGAGCCCTAATGTTGGCTAAGGGAAAACAATCATCTTGGGGATTCGTACCCAAATGTCGGCTAAAGAAAACGCTCAACTCATGGATTAGAGCCCTAATGTTGGATAGGGGGAAAACGCTCAACTCGGGATTGGAACCCTAATGTTAGCCAAAAAAAAGGAAAAGACTCAACTTAGAAATTGAAGCCCTAATGTCGGTGGAGCCCTAACATCGGATAATGGGAAAACACTCAACTCATGGATTGGTGCCCAAATATTGGCTAAAGAGAGAAACGCTCAACTCAGGATTGGAGCCCTAATGTTGGCTAAGGAAAAAAGGTCAACTCAGAGATTGGAGGCTTATTGTTGGATAAAGAGAATCACGCTCAACTCAGGGATTGGAGCCCTAGTGTTGGCTAAGGAAAAATGCTCAACTTTGGAATTGGAGTCCTAATGTCGGCTAAGGAAAATGCTCAACTCAAGGATTGGAGCCCTACTAATTGGTAAGGGCAAAACGCTCAACTAAGGGATTGGAGCCCTTTTGTCGGCTAAAGGAAAAATGCTCAACTCATGGATTGGAGCCCTAATGTTGGCTAAAGGGAGAAACGCTCAACCCAGGATTGGAGCCCTATGTTGGCTAAGGAAAAAAAGCTTAATTGAGGGATTGGAGCCCAATTGTTGGCAAAAGACGAATCACGCTCAACTCAGGGATTGGAGCCCTAGTGTTGGCTAAGGAAAAACGTTCAACATAGGGATTGGAGTCCTAATGTCGGCTAAGGAATACGCTCAACTCAGGGATTGGAGCCCTAATAAATGCTCTTAGGGGAAAACGCTCAATACAAGGATTGGAACAATAATGTTAGCTAAAGAAAATTTGCTAAACTCGGTATTTGGAGCCCTAATGTTGGTTGAGGAAAAACGCTCAACTCAGGGATTGGAGGCCTAACGTTGGCTAAGGAAAAATGTTCAACTCAGGGATTGGAGCCCTAATGTTGGATAAACAGAAAAATGCTCAACTCAGGTATTGGATCCCAAATGTTGGTTAAAGTGGCAAAATGATCAACTCAGGGATTGGTGCCCTAGGTTTTGCTAAAGGGAAAAAAGCTCAACTTAGGGATTGGAGCCCTAATATTGGCTAAAGGGGAATCACGCTCAACTCACGAATGGGAGCTCTAATGTTGGCTAAAAGAAAAACAAGTTCAAGGATTGGAGCCCTAATGTCGGCTAATGGGAAAACGCTCAACTCAGGGACTGGAGCCCTAATGTCGGCTAAAGGGAAAACTCCCAAGTCATGTATTGGAGCACTATTGGAGCCCTAATGTTGGCTAAAGGGAGAAACGCTCAACCCATGATTGGAGCCCTAATGTTGGCTAAGGAATAAAAAGCTCAACTCAGGGATTGGCACCCTATTGTTGGCTAAAGACAAATCACACTCAACTAAGGGATTGGAGCCCTAGTGTTGGCTAAGGAAAAATGCTCAACTTATGGATTGGAGTCCTAATGTCGGCTAAGGAAAATGCTCAACTCGGGTATTGGAGCCCTAATAATTGCTAAGGGAAAAACGCTCAACTCAGGGATTGGAGCCCTAAAAAACGCTAAACTCGGGGTTTATATCCCAAATGTTGGCTAAGGAAAAACGCTCAACTCAGGGATTGGATCCCTAATATTGGCTAAGGAAAAATGCTCAACTCAGGGATTGGACCCCTAATGTTGGAGAAACAGAAAAATGCTTAATTCAGGTATTGGACCCCAAATGTTGGTGAAAGTGGAAAATGCTCAACTCAGGGATTGGAGCCCTAGGTTTCACTAAAGGCAAAAACGCTCAACATAGGGATTGGAGCCCTAATATATTTGCTAAAGGGGAATCACGCTCAATTCATGGATCGGAGCCTTAATGTTGGCTAAAAGGAAAATACTCAACTCAAGGATTGGAGCCCTAGTGTCGGCTAAAGGGAAAACGCTAAACTCATAGATTGGAGCCTCAATGTCGCCTAATGGGAAAACTCTCAACTCATGGATTGGGGCCCTAAATGTTGGCTAAGAATAAAAAGATCAACTCAGCAATTTCCCTAATGTTGGCTAAGAAAAAAATGCTCGACTTAGAGAATGGAGCCCAAATGCTGACTAAATGGGACGAACGCTCAACGCAGGGATTGAGCCCTAGTGTTGGCTTAGAGAAAACAATCAACTTGGGGATTCGAGCCCAAATGTCGGCTAAGGAAAATGCTCGACTCAGGGATTGGAGCCCTAATGTTAGCGAATATTTAAAATGATCAACCCATGAGACCTAATGTTAGCTAATGGAAAAAAAAACACAACACGGGGATTCGAGCCCTAATGTTTGCTAAGGAAAAATGCCCGACTTAGAGATTGGAGTCCCAATGATGGCTAAAGAGAAATGACGCTCAAGTCAGGGATTGGAGCCCTAGTGTTGGCTAAGGAAAAATAATCGACTCGGGGATTGGAGCCCTAATATTGGCTAAAGAGAAATAAATGCTCAACTCAGCTATAGGAGCCCTACATTTGGATAAAGGGAAAAACCCTCAACTTAGGGATTGAAGCCCTAATATTGCGAAAGAGGATTCACGCTAAACTCATGGATTGGAGCCCTAATGCTTTCTAAAAATAAAACACTCAGCTCAAAGGTTGAAGCCCTAATTTCGGCTAAAGGGAAAATGCACAATTCAAGGACTGGAACAATAATTTTGGCTAAAGAGGAGTGACGCTCAACTCAAGGTTTTGAGCCCTATTGTTTGCTAAGGGGAAAACCCTCAACTCAAGGGATTTGAGCCCTAATTTTAGCCAAAGGAAAAAATGCTCAACTCAGGGATTGGAGCCCTAATGTTGGCTAAGGATAAACGCTCGGCTTAGTGAATGGAGCCCAAATGTTGGCTAATGAGGAATAACGCTCAACTTAGGGATTGGAGTCCTAGTGTTGGCTAAGGAAAAAAATCAAATTAGGGATTGGAGCCCTAATGTCGACAAAGGAAAATGCTCAACTCAGGGATTGGACCCCTAATGTTTCCTAAAGGGAAAACGCTCAATCAGCGATTGGAGCCCTAATATTAGCTTAAGAAAGAACGCTAAACGCAGGGATTGCAGCCCTTATTTTGGCAAAGGAAAAAGGCTAAACTCAAGGATTGGGGCCCTATCGTTGGCTAAGAAAAAATGCTCAACATAGGGATTGGAGCCCTAATGTTGGGTAAAGGGAAAACGCTCAATCAGGGATTGAAGCCCTAATGTCGGCTAAGAAAAATCGCTCAACTAAGGGATTGGAGCCCGAATGCTGGCTAATGAAAATCGCTCAACTTAGGGATTGGATCCCTAATAATAACTAAAGGGAAGAACGTTCAACTCAAGGATTGGAGCCCTAATGTTGGCTTGGGAAAAAACGCTCAACTCAGAGATTGGAGCCCTAATGTTGGCTAAAAGGAAGAACGCTCAACTCATGGAATTTTGCCCTAATGTTGGCTAAAGAAAAACAATCAACTTAGGGGTTGGAGCCCTAATGTTGGCTATGGAAAGTGCTCAACTCAGGGATTGGAGCCCAAATGTCGGATAAGAAAAATTGCTCAACTAAGGGATTGGAGCCCTAATGTCGGCTAAAGAAAATCGCTTAACATATCGATTGGAGCCCTAATTATAGCTAAAGGAAAAACGTTCAACTCAAGGAACGGAGCCCTAATGTTGGCTAAAGGGAAATATGCTCAACTCAGGGATTGAGGCCTAACGCTAGCTAAAGGAAAAAAAGCTCAACATAGGGATTGGAGCCCTAATGTTGGCTAAGCAAAAAAATGCTCGACTTAGAGATTGGAGCCCAATTAATGGCTAAAGAGAAATAATGCTCAATTTACGTATTGGAGCCTGGTTAAGGAAAAAAATGGACTTGGGGATTGGAGCCCAAATGTCGGCTAAGGAAAACGCTCAACTTAGGGATTAGAGCCCTAATGTTTTCTAAGGGGAATACACTCAACTCATGAATTGGAGCCCTAATCATAGCTAAAGAAAAAATGCCCAACTCAGAGATAGGAGCCCTTGCGTTGGCTAAAAAAAAGGAAAATACTCACCTCAGGGATTGGAGCCCTTATGTTGGATAAGGAAAAACGCTCAACTCAGGGATTGGAGCCCTAATGTCGCTAAAGGGAACACGCTCAAGTCACGGATTGGAGCCTTAATATTGGCTAAAGGGAGAAATACTCAACTAAGGATTGAGCCATAATGTTGTCTAAGGAAAAAAAGCTCAACTTAGGGATTAGAGCCCTATTGTGGGCTAAGTACGAATCACACTCAATTCAGGGATTGGAGCCCTAGTGTTGGCTAAGGAAAAACGCTCAACTTAGGGATTGGAGTAATAATGTCGGCCAACTAAAACGCTCAACTCAGTGATTATAGCGCTATTGTTAGCTAAATAAAAAACGCTCACCGCAGGGTTTTGAGCCCTAGTTTTTGCTAAGGAAAAACTCTCAAGTCAAAGATTGGAGTCCTAAGGTTGGCTAAGGAAAAACGCTCAACTCGGGGATTGGAACCCTAATGTTGGCTAAAGAGAAAAAAGCTCAACTCAGGTATTGGAGCTCTAATGTTAACTAAAGTACAAAAAAAAGCTAAACTGAAGTATTGGAGCCCTAATGTTGGCTAATGGTAAAAAAGTTGTACTCAGGGATTGGAGCCAAATTTTGGCTAAAGAGAATCACGCTCAACTCAGGGATTTGAGCCCTAATTTTTGCTAAAGGAAAAAACGCTCAACTCAGGGATTGGATCCCTAATGTTGGCTAAGGATAATACACTCGACTTAGAGATTGGAGCCTAAATATTGGCTAATGAGGAATCACACTCAACTTAGGGATTGGAGTTGGCTAAGGAAAAACAATCAAATTAGGGATTGGAGCCCTAATGTCAGTTAAGGAAAATGCTCAACTCAGGATTGGAGCCTTAGCTAAAGAAAAACGCTCAACGAAGGAATTGGAGCCCTAATATTGGCTATGGAAAAATGCTCAACTCAAGCATTGGAGCCCTAATGTTGGCTAAGGAAAAACGCTCAACTCACGGATTGGAACCCTAATGTTGGCTAAAGAGAAAAGCGCTCAACTCAGGTATTGGAGCCCTAATGTTGACTAAAGTAGCAAAAAATGCTAAATTCAAGGATTGGATCCCTAATGTCGGCTAAGAAAAATCACACAACTAAGGGATTGGAGCCCTAATGTCGGCTAAAGAAAATCACTCAACTTAGGTATTGGAGCCCTAACAATAGCTAAAGGGTAGAACGTTTGACTCAAGGATTGGAGCCCTAATGTTGGCTAGGGAAAAAATGCTCAACTCAGAGATTGGAGCCCTGATGTTGGATAAAAGGAATAACGCTCAACTCAGGGAATTGAGCGCTAATGTTGGCTAAAGGGGAAAATGCTCAACTCAAGGATTGGATCCCTTATGTCGACTAAGAAAATTGCTTAACTCAGGGATTGGAGCCCTAATGTTGGCAAAGGGCAAAACGCTCAACGCAGGGATTGGAGCCTTAATTTTAGCAAATGAAAAACCGCTTAATTCAGGGATTGATGTCCTATTGTTGGCTAAAAAGGGAAAACACTCAACTCAAGGATTGGAACCCTAATGATTGCTAAGGAAAAACGCTCAACTCAAGGATTGGAGCCCTAATGTCAGCTAAAGGGAAAACTCACAACTCATTGATTGGAGCCCTAATGTTGGATAAAGTGAAAAACGCTCAACTAATTATTGGAGCCCTAATGTTGGCTTAGGAAAAAACGCTCAACTCAAGGATTTGAGCTCTAATGATGGTTAAGGGAAAAATGCTCGACTTAGATATTGGAGCCCAAATGCTATGGCTAAAGAGTAATAATGCTTAACACAGGGATTGGAGCCCTAGTGTTGGCTAAGGTGATATACCCCGGGATGTTCCAATCAAGCTTGTGGATACACCACAAATAATAAAACAAATCAATGGGTTAATGTCCAAGTGTTATGATCCTTTTTGGGTTGAATTCATTTCTTCTCCCTGTCCAAAAACCCAAACCATAACCCTCATTACCTAAGCTCCCACCTAAGGCCGAAAACACCAATATAACCCATACCCTCCCAAATATCCAGAAAAAGTATTTCATCTCTTCTCTTAGTTCAAAATAATATCTCACATCTCCTTTGAGAGCTCCCACGAAATTTCAAGGAAAAAGAGAGACAAAACTTTTGGTTTTACTTTATTATAGCCTTCATAGCCTTATCCTTGTGATTCCTTGTGTTTTTCCCACCCATGGATGAATTTACCCATCCAAAACCACCTAAATTCCTTCACAATAATGTCATAAAGCTTTCATTCTCACTCCCCTTTGAGCTGGTCGAAAATCTCAAGAAAAAGTAAAGTCAAACTTTACTCTTCCTCTTTTACACCTCAAAATCCACACATTGTGTATGCTTTTTATCCTATATAGGCCGAATTTTCATCCCATTTTTTTGCCAAACATTGACTTTATATTGATAAATCACTACCTAAAATTTCATCCCAAAATAATATGGAGAACATCACAAAACATCTACTTGACGATTGTGTACCAATGTTTTGCTACACCTCCTTTTTCTACCATTTCTTAGCCTAAATATAAAGTCAATGTCAGGATTGGAGCCCCTAATGTTGGCTAAGGAAAAAATGCTCAACTTAGGGATTGGATTCCTATTGTTGGCTAAAGACGAATCACGCTCAACTCAGGGATTGAAGCCCTAGTTTTGGCTAAGGAAAAATGCTCAACTTAGGGAATAGAGTCCTAATGTCGGCTAAGGAAAATGCTCAACTCAGGGATTGGAGCCCTAATATTTGTTAAGGGGAAAACGCTCAACTCAAGGATTGTTAGCTAAAGAAAAAAAATGCTAAACTCATGTTTGGAGCCCTAATGTTGGCTAAGGAAAAAGCTCTATTCAGGGATTGGAGCACTAATGTCGGCTAATGGAAAAAACGCTCAACTCATGGATTGGAGCCCTAATGTTGGCTAATGGGAGAAGCGCTCAACTCAGGATTGGAGCCCTAATGTTTGCTTAGGAAAAAAAAAGCTCAACTCAGGGATTGGAGCCCTATTGTTGGCTAAGGAACAACAATCAACTTAGGGATTTGAGCTCTAATGTCGGCTAAGGAAAATGCTCAACATAGGGATTGGAGAGCTAATGTTGGCTAAGGGGAAAACGCTCAACTCAGGGATTGGAACCCCCTAAAGTTGGCTTGGGAAAAAATTCTCAACACAGAGATTGGAGCCCTAATGTTCGATAAAAGGAAGAATGCTCAACTCAGCGAATTGAGCCCTAATGTTGGCTAAAGGGAAAAAATGCTCAACTAAAGGATTGGAGCCCTTATGTCGGCTAAGGAAAATGCTTAACTCAGAGACTGGAGCCCTAATGTTAGCTAAGGGGAAAACGCTCAACTCGGGCATTGGAGATATAATTTTAGCTAAAGAAAAAACGCTCAATTCAGGGATTGATGCCCAAATGTTGGGTAAAAAACATAAAAATGCTCAACTGAAGGATTTGAGCCCTAATGCTACCAAAGGAAAACCAATCAACTCAAAGACCGGAGCCCTAATGTCCGCTGAAGGAAAAACTCTCAACTCATGGATTGGAGCCCTAATGTTGGCTAAAGCGAAATGCTCAACTCAGGATTGGAGCCCTAATGTTGGCTAAAGGGAAAAACGCTTAACTCAGGATTGGAGCCCTAATGCTGGCTAAGGAAAAAAACCTCAACCCAGAGATTGGAGCCCTATTATTGGCAAAAGGCAAATCACGCTCAACTCAGGATTGGAGCCCTAATGTGTGCTAAGGGAAAACAATCAACTTTGGGATTCGAGCCGAAATGTCGGCTAAGGAAAATGCTCAACTCAAGGATTGGAGCCATAATGTTGGCTAAGGGAAAACGCTTAACTCACGGATTGGAGCCCAAATATTAGCTAAAAAAAGGAAAACGCTCACATCAGGGATTGGAGCCCTAATGTCGGTGGAGCCCTAACGTCGGCTAAAGGGAAAACGCTCAACTCAGGGATTGGAGCCCTAATTTTACCTAAAAAGAGGAAAACGCTCAACTCAGGGATTGGAGCCCAAATTTTACCATAAAGAGGAAAACGCTCAACTCAGGGATTGGAGCCCTAATGCTGGTGGATCCCTAATGTCGGCTAATGGGAAAATGCTCAACTCATGAATTGGAGCCTTAATGTTGGCTTATGGAAAAATGCTCACCTTAGGAATTGGAGTAATGTCGGCTAAGGAAAATTCTCAACTCAAGGATTGGAGCCCAAATATTTGGTACGGGGAAAACGCTCAACTCAAGGATTTGAGCCCTAATGTTAGCTGAAGAAAAAACGCAAAACTCAGGGATTGAGGCCCTAATGTCAGCTAAAAGGAAAATGCTGAACTCATGGATTGGAGCCCTAATGTTGGCTAAAGAGAGAAACGATAACCCAAGATTGCCCAATGTTGTCCAAGGAAAAAAAGCTCAACTCAGGGATTGGAGCCCTATTGTTGGCTAAAGACGAATCACGCTCAACTTAGGGATTGGAGCCCTAGTGTTGGCTAAGGAAAAACGTTCAACTTATGGATTGGAGTCCTAATGTCGGCTAAGGAAAACTCTCAACTCAGGGATTGGAGCCCTAATAATTGCTAAGGGGAAAACGTTCAACTGAGGGATTGGAGCCCTAATGTTAGCTAAAGAAGAAACGCTATAGTCGAGGTTTAGAGCCCTAATGTTGGCGAAGGAAAAACGCTCAACTCAGGGATTGGAACCCTACTAATTGGTAAGGGGAAAACGCTCAGCTCAGGGATTGGAGCCCAAATGTTAGCTAAAGAAAAAATGCTAAACTCAGGGATTGGGGCCCTAATGTCGGCTAAAGGGAAAAAGCTCAACTCATGGATTGGAGCCCTAATGTTGGCTAAAGGGAGAAACACTCAACTCAAGGATTGGAACCCTACTAATTAGTAAGGGAAAATTGCTCAACTCAGGGATTGGAGCCCAAATGTTAGCTAAAGAAAAAACGCTAAACTCAGGGGTTGAAGCCCTAATGTCAGCTAAAGGGAAAATGCTCAACTCATGGATTGGAGCCCTAATGTTGGCTAAAGGGAGAAACGCTCAACCCATGATTGGAGCCCTAATGTTGGCTAAGGAAAAAAAGCTCAACTAAGGGATTGGAGCCCAATTGTTGGCTAAAGACGAATCACGCTTAACTCAGGGATTGGAGCCCTAGTGTTGGCTAAGGAAAAATGTTCAACTTAGGGTGTTGGCTAAGGAAAACGCTCAACTCAGGAATTGGAGCCCTGATAAATGCTCTAAGGGGAAAACGCTCAAGACAAGGATTGGAACCCTAATGTTAGCTAAAGAAAAAATGCCAAACTCGGGGTTTGGAGCCGAAATGTTGGCTGAGGAAAAACACTCAACTCAGGGATTGGAGGCCTAATGTTTGCTAAGGAAAAATGGTCAACTCAGGGATTGGAGCCCTAATGTTGGATAAACAGAAAAATGCTATACTCAGGGATTGGAGCCCTAATGTTAGCTATAGAAAAACGCTAAACTCGGGGATTGGAGCCCAAATGTTGGCTGAGGAAAAACGCTCAACTCAGGGATTGGAGGCTTAATGTTTGCTAAGGAAAAATGCTCAACTCAGGGATTGGAGCCCTAATGTTGGATAAACAGAAAAATGCTCAACTTAGTATTGGAGCCCAAATGTTGGTTAAAGTGGAAAATGCTCAACTCAAGGATTGGAGCCCTAGGTTTTGCTAAAGGGAAAAACGCTCAACTTAGGGATTGGAGCCCAAATATTGGCTAACGGGGAATCACGCTCAACTCACGGATGAGAGCTCTAATGTTGGTTAATAGAAAAACACTCAATTCAAGGATTGAAGCCTAATGTCGGCTAATGGGAAAACGCTCAACTCAGGGATTGGAGCCCTAATGTCGGCTAAAGGGAAAACACAAAACTCATGGATTGGAGCCCTACGGTTTGCTAAAGCGAAAAATCCTCAACACAGGGATTTGAGCCCTAATATTGGCTAAGGAAAAACGATCGACATAGAGATTGGAGCCGCAATGCTGGCTAAAGGGGAATAACGGTCAACGCATGGATTGGAGCCGTAATGTTAGCTAAGGGAAAACAATGAGCTTGGGGATTCGAGCCCAAATGTCGGCTAAGGAAGACGCTCAACTCAGGGATTGGAGCCGTAATGTTGGCTAAGGAGAAAAATGCTCGACTCAGGGATTGGATCCCTAATGTTAGTTAAAAAAAAGGAAAAACGCTCAACTCAGGGTTTGGAGCCCCAATGTCAGTGGAGCCCTAACGTCGGATAAAGGGAAAACGCTCAACTCATGGATTGGATTCCTAGTGGTGGCTAAAGAGAAAACGCTGAACTCATGGATTGGAGCCCTAATGTTGGCTAAAGGGAGAAACGCTCAACCTAGGATTGGAGCCCTAATGTTGGCTGAGGAAAAAAAGCTCAACTCAGGTATTGGAGCCCAAATGTTGGTTAAAGTGAAAAATGCTCAACTCAAGGATTGGAGCCCTAGGTTTTGCTAATGGGAAAAATGCTCAACTTAGGGATTGAAGCCCTAATATTGCCTAAAGGGGAATCACGCTCAACTCACGGATGGGAGCTCTAATGTTGGCTAAAAGAAAAACACTCAGTTAAAAGATTGGAGCCCTAATGTCAGCTAATGGGAAAACGCTAAACTCAGGGATTGGAGCCCTACTGTTTGCTAAAGGGAAAAAAGCTCAACATATGGATTTGAGCCCTAATGTTGGCTAAGGAAAAAACGATCGACATAGAGAATGGAGCCCAAATGCTGGCTAATAGGGAATAACGCTCAACGCATGGATTGGAGCCGTAGTGTTAGCTAAGGGAAAACAATTAGCTTGGGGATTCGAGCCCAAATGTCGGCGAAGGAAGACGCTCAACTCAGGGATTGGAGCCGTAATGTTGGCTAAGGAGAAAATGCTCCACTCAGGGATTGGATCCCTAATGTTAGCTAAAAAAAGGAAAAACGCTCAACTCAGGGATTGGAGCCCTAATGTCAGTGGAGCCCTAACGTCGGATAAAGGGAAAACGCTCAACTATTGGATTGGAGCCCTAATGGTGGCTAAAGGGAGAAACGCCGAACTCAGGATTGGAGCCCTATTAATGGCTAAAGACGAATCACGCTCAACTCAGGGATTGGAGCCCTAGCGTTGGCTTAGGAAAAATGCTCAAGTTTCGAATTGGAGTCCTAATGTCCGCTAAGGAAAATGCTCAACTCAAGGATTAAAGCCCTAATATTTGGTAAGGGGAAAACGCTCAACTCAGGGATTGGATGCCTAATGCAAGCTAATGAAAAAACGCTCAACTCAAGGATTGGAGCCCCAATGTCGGCTAAAGAGAAAACGCTGAACTCATGGATTGGAGCCCTAATGTTGGCTAAAGGGATAAACGCTCAACCCAGGATTAGAGCCCTAATGTTGGCTATGGAATAAAAGCTCAACTCAGGGATTGGAGCCCTATTGTTGACTAAAGACAAATCACGCTCAACTCAGGGATTTGAGCCCTAGTGTTGGCTAAGGAAAAACGCTCAACTTAGGGATTGGAGTTGTCGGCTAAGGAAATGCTCAACTCAGGTATTGGAGCCCTAATAATTGCTAAGGGGAAAAAGCTCAACTCAGAGATTGGAGCCTTAATGTTAGCTATAGAAAAATCGCTAAACTCGGGGTCTGGAGCCTAAATGTTGGCTGAGAAAAAACGCTCAACTCAGGGTTCGGAGGCCTAATGTTTGCTAAGGAAAAATGCTCAACTCAGGGATTGGAGCCCTAATGTTGCATAAACAGAATAATGCTTAATTAAGGTATAGGACCCCAAATGGTTGTTAAAGTGGAAAATGCTCAACTCAGGGATTGGAGCCCTAGTTTGACTAATGGCAAAAACGCTCAACACAGGGATTGGAGCCCTAATGTTAGCTAAAGAAAAAATGCAAAACTCGGGGTATTGAGCCCAAATGTTGGCTGAGGAAAAACGCTCAACCAGGGATTGGAGGCCTAATGTTGGCTAAGGAAAAATGTTCAACTTAGAGATTGGAGCCCTAATGTTGGATAAACAGAAAAATGCTCAACTCAGGTATTGGAGCCCAAATATTGGTTAAAATGGAAAATGCTCAACTCAGGGATTGGAGCCCTAGGTTTTGCTAAAGGGAAAAACGCTCAACTTAGGGATTGGAGCCCTAATATTGGCTAAAGGGGAATCACGCTCAACTCAAGGATGGCAGCTCTAATATAGGCTAAAAGAAAAACACTCAGTTCAGGGATTGGAGCCCTAATGTTGGATAAACAGAAAAATCCTCAATTCAGGTATAGGAGTCCAATGGAAAACTCTCAACACATGGATTGGAGCCCTACTGTTGGCTAAAGTGAAAAAAGCTCAACTCAGGGATTTGAGCCCTAACGTTGACTAAGAGAAAAACGCTCGACTTAGAGATTGGAGCCCAAATGCTGGCTAAAGGGGAATAACGTTCAACGTAGGGATTGGAGCCCTTGTGTTAGCTAAGGGAAAACAATGAACTTGGGATTCAAGCCCAAATGTCGATTAAGGAAGACGCTCAACTCAGAGATTAGAGCCGCAATGTTGGCTAAGGGGAAAATGCTCGACTCAGGGATTGGATCCCTAATAAATGCAAAGGGGAAAGCGCTCAACACAGGCATTGGAGCCTAATGTTTGCTAAAGAAAAAATGCTAAACTCGGGGTTTGGAGCCCTAATGTTGGCTGAGAAAAACGCTCAACTCAGGGATTGGAGGCCTAATGTTGGATAAACAGAAAAATGCTCAACTCAGGTATTGGAGCCCAAATGTTGGTTAAAGTGGAATATGCACAACTCAAGGATTGGAGCCCTAACTTTTGCTAATGGGAAAAACGCTCAACTTAGGGATTGGAGCCCTAATATTGGCTAAAGGGGAATCACGCTCAACTCACGGATGGGAGCTCTAATGTTGGCTAAAAGAAAAACACTCAGTTCAGGGATTGGAGCCCTAATGTTGGATAAACAGAAAAATGCTCAACCTAGGTATTGGAGCCCAAATGGTTGTTAAAGTGGAAAATTCTCGATTCAAGGATTGGAGCCCTGGATTTTACTAAAGGGAAAAACGCTCAACTTCGGGGTTGAAGCCCTATTATTGGCTAAAGGGGAATCACGATCAACTCACGGATGGGAGCTCTAAAGTTGGCTAAAAAAAAACACTCAGTTCATGGATTGGAGCCCTAATGTTGGATAAACAGAAAAATGCTCTCATGTATTGGATCCAAAATGTTGGTTAAAGTGGAAAATGCCCAACTCAGGGATTGGAGCCTTAGGTTTTGCTAAAGGGAAAAACGCTCAACATAGGGGTTGGAGCCCTAATATTGGCTAAACGGGAATCACGCTCAACTCACGGATGGGAGCTCTAATGTTGGCTAAAAGAAAAACACTCAGTTCAAGGATTGGAGCCCTAATGTCGGCTAATGGGGAAACGCTCAACACATGGATTGGAGCCCTAATGTTGGCTAAAGGGAATACTGTCAACTCATGGATTGGAGCCCTACTGTTGGCTAAGGAAAAAACGCTCGAGTTAGAGATTGGAGCCCAAATGTTGGCTAAAGGGGAATAACGCTCAATGCAGGGATTGGAGCCCTAGTGTTAGCTAAGGGAAAACAATGAACTTGGGGATTCGAGCCCAAATGTCGGCTAAGGAAGACGCTCAACTTAGGGATTGGAGTCCTAATGTCGTCTAAGGAAAACGCTCTACTCAAGGATTAGAGCCCTAATAAATGGTAAGGGGAAAACGCTCAATACAAGGATTGGAGCCCTAATGTTAGCTAAAGAAAAAATGCTTAACTCGGGGTTTGGAGCCCTAATGTTGGCTGAGGAAAAACGCTCAACTAAGGGATTGGAGGCCTAATGTTGGCTAAGGAAAAATGCTCTACTCAGGGATTGGAGCCCTAATGTTGGATAAACAGAAAAATGCTCAACTCAGGTATTGGAGCCCAAATGTTGGTTAAAGTGGAAAATGCTCAACTTAGGGATTGGAGCCCTATGTTTTGCTAAAGGGAAAAACGCTCAACTTAGGGATTAGAGCCCTAATATTGGCTAAAGGGGAATCACGCTCAACTCACAGATGGGAGCTCTAATGTTGGCTAAAAGAAAAACACTCAGTTCAAGGATTGGAGCCCTAATGTCAGCTAATGGGAAAATGCTAAACTCAGGGATTGGAGCCCTAATGTCGCTAATGGGAAAATGCTCAACTTAGGGATTTGAGCCCTAGTGTTGGCTAAACGGAAAGAGGCTCAAGGTAGGGCTTTGAGCCCTAATATTTGCTAAAGAGGAATCACGTTCAACTCAGGTATTAGAGCCCTAATGTTGGCTAAAAGGAAAACACTCAGCTCAGGGATTGGAGCCCTAATGTGGCTAAAGGGAAAACGCTCAACTCAGGAATTGGAGCGCTAATGTTGGCTAAGAAAAAATGCTCAACTCAGGGATTTGAGCCCTAATGTTAGCTAAAGAAAAAACGGTCAACTCAGGGATTGGAGACCTAATGTTGGCTAAGCAAAAACGCTCAACTTAGGGAATGGAGCCCCATGTAGGCTAAGGAAAAACGCTCAACTCCGGTATTGGAATCCTAATGTTGAGAAAAACGCTCAACTCAGGTATTGGAGCCCTAATGTTGGCTAAAGTGGAAAATGCTCTACTCATGGATTGGAGCCCTAGTGTTGGCTAAAGGTAAAAACGCTCAACTCAGGGATTAGAGCCTTAATGTCGGCTAAGAAAAATCGCTCAACTAAGGTATTAGAGCCTCAATGTCGGCTAAAAGAAAATCGCTCAACTTAGGGATTGGAGCCCTAATAATAGCTAAAGGGAAGAACGTTCAACTCAAGGATTGGAGCCCTACTATTGGCTAGGGAAAAAATGCTCAACTCAGAGATTGGAGTCCTAATGTTGGCTAAAGAGAGCAACGCTCAACTTAGGGAATTGAGCCCTAATGTAGGCTAAAGGTAAAAGTGCTCAACTCAAGCATTATATCCCTAATGTTGGCTAAAGAGGAATCGCGCTAAACTCAGAGATTGGAGCCCTAATATTGGGCACGGGGCCTTCATTGGCTTCTATCTTCCCAAAGAATGCTCCTTACGAATGACGGTCGTGCTCGCCTTGGACTTGGCCATGCCCTTTTGGGTCGGCCACGCTCATGCGATGCTCGCGTCAATGAGGAATGCTAGCTGGTTGATCCTGCCAGTAATCATATGCTTGTCTCAATGATTAAGCCATGCATGTGTA
The DNA here is from genome assembly GCA_034376525.1 of Nicotiana benthamiana. Classification (NCBI taxonomy): domain Eukaryota; kingdom Viridiplantae; phylum Streptophyta; class Magnoliopsida; order Solanales; family Solanaceae; genus Nicotiana; species Nicotiana benthamiana. The sequence continues at coordinate 34,738 of JAXGFW010000096.1, read as the reverse complement.
AATATGAACAAATTCAGACTAATCGTGCCAGCGGTGCATCATGCTACTCGGATAACCGTAGTAATTCTAGAGCTAATCGTACCAGCGACGCATCATGCCAGCGACGCTCCAATCTCTGCCCGTTGCTGCGATGATTCATGATAACTCGACGGATCGCAAGGCCATCGTGCCAGCGACGCATCATTCAAATTTCTGCCCTATCAACTTTTGATGGTAGGATAGTGGCCTACTATTAGACACCCAACTTTGGCGCTCGGCATGACAACAAGAGTGTTGTCAAGAGGCAGCAAGAGTGTTGCAAAACCGGCGCAAGAGTGGATCAGAAGTCTAAAAGGGAAACGGGCAAGTGTGGGCTAAGGCTTTGAACGGATCCGAGGCAGCTTAGCGAGGGCTTGACAATGAGTTGCGGGTTACGGACGGCACTTGATCATGATTATAGCATCAAGGCAGGAGGCATTGATGCCAAGGCATGGCACAAACGGATGGGCAAAGACAAGCAAATATGCAAACGGAAAGGTAATGCGCGGGCAGATTGGCATGGGTTCGAGTTGCGGCAAAGGGCCAAGTTTGTGGGCAGTGTTAAGGCTATTTGGGGCGTAATGCAGCTGGAAGCAATGGCATTGGCGCCTGATCCAAGTAGCACACGGAATTGGGCAGCAACATGAGAATGGACCAAGTCAAACGGCGGTTACCGGCACATGCTGTGCACATGGGCAGCGTTGAGCTTTGTTTATCATGCTGGTAGGAGTTAGCACGATTTGAGGGCCATAATCCCATGATCTAGACATGTCCCTAGCAGTTGAGGGTGTCAACTACCTTAGTGGGTGAGTGGCAAGTTGAAAACCAGGGCAACTATTGTACATGGGGCTGTTCCATGATCTATAAATGGACAGCATCCATCTTATGACTTAAGTGAAGCTGGAGAGAGCTGAGCAGATTCTTTAGGCAGGAAAGTGTGAGAGAGCATACTTAGACTGTAAAAGAGTGTAAACGTGTGAGAGTGCATGTTTACTAACTTAGGAAGAGTCCTAGGTCTTGTGAGGGTCAAGAGTGATCTTCATATTTGTACATGGAGTGTACTTCGGAGTTGAGTTTCATTGTATTCTCGAGTTTAATACAAAGTTGGGAAAGAGTTCATGTAAAGTTGTGTCTTGTGTTCATTTTTGTCCCTTTCGTTGTGTTTTTGTTACCTAAGTTCAATTTAAACTTACCATGTTGAAACGTTGTGCAAACATAGTGAAGTCCAAAGTTGCTGAAACTTTGGCCGAGTATTGGTGAAGGCTGAGTCAAGTCGGTGCATGGCTGCCGCACGGGTTATTTTGGAGTTGGCCAAAAACGGCCCCGTGACAATTGGTATCAGAGCTGATCGAGGGCAGATCGTGTTGTGGCGGAGACGCGACGTGCTGCAGCAGATTTCGTGGTCCTGTTCAAGAACATGGCCGGTGGTAACAATGAACTGCGAGAAAGGCTAACAAAATTGGAAGCATTGGTGGGCAATGTTGCGGAAGGTGAGGAACTTTAGTCTCTTGTGACTAGACTTGCGTTTCTAGAGGCAAAAATGGCAAGGCTTAGTCGAGAGAATGCGGAGCTGAAGACCGAGTTAGTGTTGCTGCGACGTGCTGTGGGCGAGGACGCTTAACGTGGTGCTGAACGTCACAAAGTCAGAGTACCTGAACCTAAGGCATTCGGAGGTGCAAGGAGTGCACGTGAGTTGGAGAATTTTCTTTGGGATATGGAGTAGTACTTTCAGGCTATTCGCGTGGAAGACGAGAAAGAGAAAGTTACCTTAATTAGCATGTATTTGAGTGATGATGCTAAATTATGGTGGCGCACTCGGGTGGCTGAAGATGAAAGTCCGGGTAGACCGAAGATTGAGTCGTGGGAGCGGCTTAAGAAGGAATTGAAGGATCAATTTCTTCCTAGCAATACATCTTGGATTGCTAGGGACAAACTGAAAAGGCTGAAACAGACTGGATCAGTTCGAGAATATGTGAAGGAGTTCACATCACTGATGCTTAGCATCAGCAACATGTCGGAGGAGGACAAGATGCACAACTTCATGAGTGGGCTGCAACAGTGGGCACAACTGGAGTTGCGTAGGCAGAATATTCAAAACCTCGCAAGTGCGGTGACTGTGGCAGATGCATTGGGCGATTTTCATGTTGAGGAGGATTCTGCTCCAAAGTCCAACAACGGAAAGAAGGACAAGGCAAAGGAGTGGAAGAAATGTGAAAATGG
>JAXGFW010000096.1:20000-25000 GCA_034376525.1 Nicotiana benthamiana | reverse complement strand
ACGCATCAGGACATGGCCATGGCACTTGTCAAGACGCGTCAGGACATGGCAGGGCGTGGCCATGGCACGAGTCGGGACGTCGCAGGACATGGCAGGGCGTGGCCATGGAACGATTCGGGATGTCGCAGGACGTTTCAGGACATGGCCATGGCACGTGTCAGGACGCATCAGGACATCGCAGGGCGTGGCCATGGCACGTGTCAGGACGCATCAGGACATCGCAGGGCGTGGCCATGGCACGAGTCGGGACGTCACAGGACATGGCAGGGTGTGGCCATGGCACGAGTGGGGACGTTGCAGGACGTGTCAGGACATGGCCATGGCATGTGTCACGACATGGCAGGGCGTGACCATGGCACGAGTCAGGACGTCGCAGGACATGGCAGGATATGGCCATGGTACGTGTCAGGACGCGTCAGGACATGGCCATGGCACGCGTCAGGACGTGGCGGGGCGTGGCTATGGCACGAGTCAAGACGTCGCAGGACATGGCCATGGCACGCGTCAGGACGTGGTAGGGCGTGGTCACGGCACGAGTCAAAACGTCGCAGGACATGGCAGGATATGACCATGGTACGTGTCAGGACGTGACCATGGTACGTGTCAAGATGCGTCAGGACATGGCCATGGCACGTGTCAAGACATGGCCATGGCACGTGTCAGGACGCATCAGAACATGGCAGGGCGTGGCCATGGCACGAGTCAAGACGTCGCAGTGCGTGGCAATGGTACGAGTCGGGACGTGTCAGGACATGGCCATGGCACGTGTCAGGACATGGCAGGGCGTGGCCATGGCACGAGTCGGGACGTCGCAGGACATGGCAGGGCGTGGCCATGGCACGAGTCGGGACCTCGCAGGAGGTGTCAGGACGCGTTTGGACATGGCAGGGCGTGGCCATGCCACGAGTCAAGATGTCGCAGGACATGACAAGATATGGCCATGGTACGTGTTAGGATGCGTCAGGACATGGCAGGGCGTGGCCATGCCACGAGTCAAGACGTCGCAGGACATGGCAGGATATGGCTATCGTACGTGTCAGGACGCATCAGGACATGGCCATAGCACGCGTTAGGACGTGGCTGAGTGTGGCCATGGCACGAGTCAGGACGTCGCAGGACATGGCCATGGCACACGTCAAGACGTGGCAGGGTGTGGCCATGGCACGAGTCAGGACGTCGTAGGACATGGCAGGATATGGCCATGGTACGTGTCAGGACGTGTCAGGACATGGCAGGGCGTGGCCATGCCTCGAGTCAAGACGTCGCAGGACATGGCAGGGCGTGGCCATGGCACGAGTCTGGACGCGTCAGGACATGGCAGGGCGTGGCCATGGCACGAGTCGGGACCTCGCAGGACGTGTCAGGACATGGCCATGGCACGTGTCAGGATGCGTCTGGACATGGTAGGGCGTGGCCATAGTACGAGTCAAGATGTCACAGAACATGGCAGGATATGGCCATGGTACGTGTCAGGATGCGTCAGGACATGGCAGGGCGTGGCCATGCCACGAGTCAAGACGTCGCAGGACAAGGCAGGATATGGCCATGGTACGTGTCAGGACGCGTCAGGACATGGCCATGGTACGTGTCAGGACGCGTTGGGACATGGCCATGCCACGTTTCAGGACATGGCAAGGTGTGGCCATGGCACGAGTCAGGATGTCGCAGGACATGGAGGGCGTGGTCCTGGCACAAGTTAGGACGTTGCATGACATGGCAGGTTATGGTTAGGTACGTCCCCGGACGCGCCAGGACGTGGAAGGGCGTGGCCATGGCACGAGTCAGGACGTCGCAGGACATGGCAGGGCGTGGCCATGGCACGAGTCGGGACCTCGCAGGACGTGTCAGGACATGGCCATGGCACGTGTCAGGACGCGTCAATACATGGCAGGGCGTGACCTTGGCACGAGTCAAGACGTCGCAAGACATGGCAGGATATGGCCATGGTTCGTGTCTGGACGCGTCAGGACATGGCCATGGCACGCGTTTGGACGTGGTAGGGTGTGGCCATGGCATGAGCCAGGAAGTCGCAGGACATGGCCGTGGAACGCGTCATGACGTGGCAGGGTGTTGTCATGGCACAAGTTAGGACGTCGCGGGACATGGACATGGCACGTGTCAGGACGCTGCAGGACATGGCAGGGCGTGGCCATGGCACGAGTCGGGACGTCGCAGGACACTCCCTCACCGTGCCACTCTGTTTCAATTGACGCAGTCCGTCTCGTGCCATCCAAGACGAGTTTGTTGGAAGGAATTGGGATTTTAATTCCTTCTTCATCAACTCCCAAGTTTCAATCCTTGGCAGTCCAGCACCTTCTCCATCTGCACTTCGTGTACACCACCACTCCTTTGCATCGTCCGTCAAATACATTGGTGTGATCACCATCTTTTCCTCGTCGGCTATATGTGCAGCCTGGAAATACTGCTCCATATCCCAAAGGAAATTTTCCAGTTCCTTGGCACTTCTTGCACCACCATAAGGCTTCGGCTCCGGAATCTTCAACTTAGTGCGCTCATCATTTCTAGGGGCAGAATTTTGTAATGCCCTTCGAAGATTAGCCACTTCCCGTCGTAATTCTTCCTTCTATTGGCGTACCAAGGCCATTTCTGCCAGCGTTGTCTGTCTCGCCGCATAATCTGCCTCCAACCGCGCCATTCTCGCAAGAACAGAACAATCATCGTTCTCAAGAGCTTTCCCAACTAGTGTTTCCAACTGCTCAACCCTTTGAGGCAGCTCCGCATTTGTGTCACCAGCCATGTTCTCAAAAATTCCAACGTAATCTGCCACTGATCGTTTCGCCACTGCCACGAACCTGCTCAGTTCTGATACCAATTATTAGAGGGTCGCCACTTGTTCGGCTCTGATACCAATTGTCACGGGGTCGATTTTGGCCAACTCCAAAACCACGCTCATGCGGCAGTCAAGTCCCCCGCTTGACTCAGCCTTCCAAAACACTTGCGATTTTCACAAGTTGACACTTAGACGAAAGTAAGGCAGCAAAACAGAATTTAATGAACACGAAATATACATGAACAAATTCCCAACCTTTATATTAATATGAAAGGAATACAAAGGACCCTCACTCTTGCTATGAACAATCCGTCGCTCACAGCCCACTTTTGGCTAAGAAGACCCCGTCGATTCTTTGCCAAACATTAAGATCGTCCCACAAACTTAGCCCCTTTTTGAAACACTTAGAACTCCCTCACGTTTCCCTCATGTTTCCCAGCAAGTAATTCACTTGACTTAATTCGCTATTACTTGGCTGAATCTGCCTAAGCCTAAAGGTCCTATTTATAGAGCTTTAGCTCAACCGCCCATGACCACCCATGTTGTCTAACAGCTATACATCATGTTCCTAACTTTTAGTTGACATCCCCAACTACTTAGGATCATGCCACACGAATTGAGGCCACTATACAACAATAATCAGTTCATGGGGATAATGGGGAACATGGGAGATCATGGCCTACAAACAAGGTAACCGCCGTCAACTGCTTCCATGTGCTTCTCATGTGCCATATTCTTGACCAACTGCGTTTCGCCCCAATGATGCCCGTGCCATGCCTTAGTCAATTGGACATTGCCCATGCCAATGTCCGCCGCAGTCCGCTGTCATAATATTTCCCGCACACTGCCTGGCGGCCATACACCATGCGCACATTGCCTTGGCCTAGTTTTCCCCCTTGTCCTTGCCATGTTCCTTTCCCTCATGTCTGCCTCATTTCCCTCGTGCCATTGTTTGTATTTCCTTTCCAATAGACTAGTCTTAGCTGTTGAAAGCCTTTGCCGTCAACCCGCATTTCCGCCTCGCCTTAGCTTAGCCCGTACTTAGCTGCCACAACCCAATGGTGTCATGCCCACTGTCTTTGGCACGCATGCCGTGCCATGCCGCCCAACTTTGCCGATGCTGCCTCTCCAAGCCTGTCCCAAGCGCACCTTGCCCATGCCAAGGCCTTGGCCACTACTTGTTCCTCACAGCCCGTCGACGCGCATGATCGCTTTGCTCGCACATAGGCCAATGACAAGGCCATCACGCCCCAATCCTTGCCAATGCCGTGCCAATGTCCGATGACAAAAGTTAGGGATCTAACATGGCCATAGTACGAGTCAAGTTGTCACAGGACATGGCCATGGTACGTGTCAGGATGCGTCAGGACATGGTAGGGCGTGACCATGCCACGAGTCAAGACGTCGCAGGACATGGCAGGAATGGCCATGGTACGTGTCAGGACGCGTCAGGACATGGCCATGCCACGCGTCAGGACGTGGCAGGTTGTGGCCATGGCACGAGTCAGGATGTCGCAGGACGTGGCAGGGTGTGGTCATGGTACAAGTTAGGACGTTGCATGACATGGCAGGATATGGCCATGGTACGTGCCAGGACGCGTCAGGACGTGGAAGGGCGTGGCCATGGCACGAGTCGGGACGTCGCAGGACATGGCAGGGCGTGGCCATGGCACGAGTCGGGACCTCGCAGGAAGTGCCGGGACATGGCCATGGCACGTGTCAGGACGCGCCAGGACATGGCAGGGCGTGACCATGGCACGAGTCAAGACGTTGCAAGACATGGTAGGATATGGCCATGGTACGTGTCTGGACGCGTCAGGACAAGGCCATGGCACGAGTCAGGACATCGCAGGACATGGCCATGGCACGCGTCATGACGTGGCAGGGTGTGGTCATGGCACAAGTTAGGATGTAGCAGGACATGGACATGGCACGTGTCAGGACGCGGCAGGACATGGCAGGGCATGGCCATGGCACGAGTCGGAACGTCGCAGAATGCGTTAGGACATGGCCATGGCACGTATCAGGACGATTCAGGATATGGCCATGGCACATGTAAGGACGCATAAGGACATGGCCATAGCACGTGTCCGGACGCGTCAGGACATGGAAGGCGTGGCCATGGCACGAGTCGGGACGTCGCAGGACATGGCAGGGTGTGGCCATGGCACGTGTCAGGACGCATCAGGATATGGCCATGGCACTTGTC
>JAXGFW010000096.1:0-15000 GCA_034376525.1 Nicotiana benthamiana | reverse complement strand
GGACATGGCCATGGCACGTGTCAGGACATGGCCATGGCACGTGTCAGGACATGGCCATGGCACGTGTCAGGACGCATCAGAACATGGCAGGGCGTGGCCATGGCACGAGTCAAGACGTCGCAGGGCGTGGCAATGGTACGATTCGGGACGTCGCAGGACGTGTCAGGACATGGCCATGGCACGTGTCAGGACGCGTCAGGACATGGCAGGGCGTGGCCATGACACGAGTCGGGACGTCGCAGGACATGGCTGGGCGTGGCCATGGCACGAGTCGGGATCTCGCAGGACGTGTCAGGACGCGTCTGGACATGGCAGGGCGTGGCCATGCCACGAGTGAAGATGTCGAAGGACATGACAGGTATGGCCATGGTACGTGTTAGGATGTGTCAGGACATGGCAGGGCGTGGCCATGCCACGAGTCAAGACGTCGCAGGACATGGCAGGATATGGCCATCGTACGTGTCAGGACGCATTAGGACATGGCCATAGCACGCGTTAGGACGTGGCTGAGTGTGGCCATGGCACGAGTCAGGACGTCGCAAGACATGGCCATGGCACGCGTCAAGACGTGGCAGGGTGTGGCCATGGCACGAGTCAGGACGTCGTAGGACATGGCAGGATATGGCCATGGTACGTGTCAGGTCGCGTCAGGACATGGCAGGGCGTGGCCATGCCTCGAGTCAAGACGTCGCAAGACATGGCAGGGCATGGCCATGGCACGATTCGGGACTTCGCAGGACGTGTAAGGACATGGCCATGGCACTTGTCAGGACGCCTCATGACATGGCAGGGCGTGGCCATGGCATGAGTCAAGACGTCGCAAGACATTGCAGGATATGGCCATGGTACGTGTCTGGACGCGTTAGGACATGGCCATGGCACGCGTCAGGACGTGGCAGGGCGTGGCCATGGAACGAGTCAGGACGTCGCAGGACATGGCCATGGCACGCGTCAGGTCGTGGCAGGGCGTGGTCATAGCACAAGTTAGGCCGTCGCAAGACATGGAAGGACATGGCCATGGCACGTGTAAGAACGTCAGGACATGGCAGGGCGTGGCCATGGCACGAGTCGGAACGTCACAGGACACGGCAAGGCGTGGCCATAGCACGAGTCGGGACGTCGCAGGATGCGTTAGGACATGGCCATGGCACGTGTCAGGACGCATCAGGATATGGCCATGGCACGTGTCCGGACGCGTCAGAACATGGAAGGGCGTGGCCAAGGCACGAGTCGGGACGTCGCAGGATATGGCCATGCTTCGTGTCAGGACGCGTCAGGACATGGTAGGGCGTTGCCATGCCACGCGTCAAGACGTCGCAGGTCATGGCCATGGCACGTGTCAGGACGCATAAGGACATGGCCATAGCACGTGTCCGGACGCGTCAGGACATGGAAGGGCGTGGCCATGGCACGAGTCGGGACGTCGCAAGACATGGCAGAGCGTGGCCATGGCACGTGTAGGGACGCATCAGGACATGGCCATGGCACTTGTCAAGACGCGTCAGGACATGGCAGGGCGTGGCCATGGCACGAGTCGGGACGTCGCAGGACATGGCATGGCGTGGCCATGGCATTTGTCAAGACACGTCAAGACATGGCCATGGCACTTTTCAAGACGCGCCAAGACATGGAAGGGTGTGGCCATGGCACGAGTCGGGACGTCGCAGGACATGGCAGGGCTTGGTCATGGCACGAGTCGGGACCTCGCAGGACGTGTCAGGACATGGTCATGGCACGTGTCAGGACGCGTCAGGACATGGCAGGGCGTGGCCATAGTACAAGTCAAGATGTCGCAGGACATGGCAGGATATGGCCATGGTACGTGTTAGGACGCGTCAGGACATGGCCATGGCACGCGTCAGGACATGGCAGGGTGTGGCCATGGCAAGAGTCAGGACGTCGCAGGACATGGCTATGGTACGCGTTAGGACGTGGCAGGGCGTGATCATTGCACAAGTTAGGACGTTGCATGGCATGAAAGGATATGGCCATGGTACGTGTCAGGACGCATCAGGACGTGGCAGGGCGTGGCCATGGCACGAGTCGGGACGTCGCAGGACATGGCAGGGCGTGGCCATGGCACGTGTCAGGACGTGGCAGGGCGTGGTCATGGCACAAGTTAGGACGTCGCAGGACGTGTCAGGACATGGCCATGTCACGTGTCAGGACGCGTGAGGACATGGCAGGGCGTGGCCATGGCACCAGTGAAGACGTCGCACGACATGGCAGGATATGGCCATTATACGTGTCAGGACATGGCCATGGCACGCGTCATGACGTGGCAGGGTGTGGCCATGACACGAGTCAGGACGTCGCAGGGCATGGCCATGGGACGCGTCTGGTCGTGGTAGGGCGTGGTCATGGAACAAGTTAGGACTTCGCAGGACATGGCAGGATATAGCCATGGTACGTGTCAGGACGCATAAGGACGTGGCCATGGTACGTGTCAAGATACGACAGGACATGACCATGGCATGTGTAAGGACGCATCATAACATGGTGGCACGTGTCAGGACGCATCAGGACATGGCAGGGCGTGGCCATGGCACGGGTCGGGACGTCGCAAGACAAGGCTGGGTGTGGCCATGGCACGAGTCGGGACGTCGCAGGACATGGCAGGACATGGCCATGGTAAGTGTCAAGACGCGTCAGGACATGGCAGGGCATGGCCATGGCACGAGTCGGGACATCACAGGATGCGTTCAGGACGTGGCCATGGCACGTGTCAGGACGCATCAGGATATGGCCATGGCACGTGTCAGGATGCATAAGGACATGGCCATAGCACGTGTCCGGACGCGTCAGGACATGGAAGGGCGTGGCCATGGCACGAGTCGGGACGTCGCCGGACATGGCAGAGCGTGGCCATGGCACGTGTAGGGACGCATCAAGAAATGGCCATGGCACTTGTCAAGACGCGGCAGGACATGGCAGGGCGTGTCCATGGCACGAGTCGGGACGTTGCTGGACATGGCAGGGCGTGGCCATGGCACGAGTCAGGACGTCGCATAACGTATCAGGACATGGCCATGGCACGTGTCAGGACGCGTCAAGACATGGCAGGGCGTGGCCATGGCACGAGTCGGGACGTCGCAGGACATGGTAGGGCGTGGCTATGGCACAGTCGGGACCTCGCAGGACGTGTCAGGACATGGTAATGGCACGTGTCAGGACGCGTCAGGACATGGCAGGGCGTGGCCATGCCACGAGTGAAGACGTCGCAGGACATGACGGGATATGGCCATGGTACGTGTCAGGACGCGTCACGACTTGGCCATGGCACGCGTCACGACGTGGCAGGGCGTGGTCATGGCACAAGTTAGGACGTTGCAGGACATGGCAAGATATGGCCATGGTATGTGCAGGACGCGTCAGGACATGGCAGGGCGTGGCCATGTCATTAGTCGGGACGTCGCAGGACATGACAGGGCGTGGCCATGGAACGAGTCGGGACCTTGCAGGACGTGTCAGGACATGGCCATGGCACGTGTCAGGACATGGCAAGGCGTGGCCATAGTACGAGTCAAGATGTGGCAGGACATGGCAGGATATGGCCATCGTACATGTCAGGACACATCAGGACATGGCAGGGTGTGGCCATGCCACGAGTCAAGACGTCGCAGGACATAGCAGGATATGGCCATGGTACGTGTCAGGACCCGTTTGGACGTGGCAGGGCGTGGCCATGCCACGAGTCAAGACGTCGCAGGACATGGCAGGATATGGCCATGGTACGTATTAGGACGCGTCAGGACATGGCAGGGCGTGGCTATGCCACGAGTCAAGACATCGCAGGACATGGCAGGGCGTGGCCATGGCACGAGTCGGGACCTCGCAGGACGTGTCAAGACATGGCCATGGCACGTGTCAGGACGTGTCAGGACATGGCAGGGTGTGGCCATAGCATGAGTCAAGATGTCGAAGGACATGGCCATGGTACGTGTCAGGACGCGTCAAGACATGGCAGGGCGTGGCCATGCCACGAGTCAAGACGTCGCAGGACATGGCAGGATATGGCCATGGTACGTATTAGGACGCGTCAGGACATGGTAGGGCGTGGCCATGCCACGAGTCAAGACGTCGCAGGACATGGCAGGATATGGCCATGGTACGTGTCAGGACATGGCCACGGCACTCGTCAGGACGTGGCAGGGTGTGGCCATGGCACGAGTCAGGACGTCGCAGGACATGGCCATGGCACGCGTCAGGACGTGGCAGGGCGTGGTCGTGGCACCAGTTAAGACGTTGCAGGACATGGCAGGATATGGCCATGGTACGTGTCAGGACGCGTCAGGACGTGGCAGGGCGTGGCCATGGCACGAGACGGGCGTCGCATGACATGGCAGGGCGTGGCCATGGCACGAGTCGGGACCTCGTAGGACGAGTCAGGCATGGCCATGGCACGTGTAAGGACGCGTCATGACTTGGCAGGGCGTGGCCGTGGCACGAGTCAAGACGTCTCAAGACATTGCAGGATATGTCCATGGATCATGTCTGGACGCGTCAGGACATGGCCATGGGACGCGTCAAGACGTGGCAGGGTGTGGCCATGGCACGCGTCAGGACGTCGCAGGACATGGCCATGGCACGCGTCAGGACATGCCAGGGCGTGGTCATGGCACAAGTTAGGATGTCGCAGGACATGGCAGGACATGGCCATGGCACGTGTCAGGACGCGTCAGGACATGGCAGAGCATGGCCATGACACGAGTCGGGACGTCGCAGGACATGGCAGGGAGTGGCCATGGCACGAGTAGGACGTCGCAGGACATGGCAGGGCGTGGCCATGGCACGAGTCGGGACGTCGCAGGATGCGTCAGGACATGGCCATGGCACGTGTCAGGACGCATTAGGATATGGCCATGGCACGTGTCAGGACGCATAAGGACATGGCCATAGCACGTGTCCGGACGCGTCAAACATGGAAGGGCATGGCCATGGCACATGCCAGGACGCATAAGGATATGGCCATGGCAGGTGTCAGGACGCATAAGGACATGGCAGGGCGTGGCCATTGCACGTGTAGGGACGCATCAGGACATGGCCATGGCACTTGTCAAGACGCATTAAGACATAGCAAGGCGTGGAAATGGCACGAGTCGGGACGTCGCAGGACTTGGCAGGGCGTGGCCTTGGCACGAGTCGGGACGTCGCAGGACGTGTCAGGACATGGCCATGGCACGTGTCAGGACGCGTCAAGACATGGCAGGGCGTGGCCATGGCACGAGTCGGGACGTCGCATGACATGGCTGGGCGTGGCCATGGCACGAGTCGGGACGTCGCAGGACATGGCAGGGCGTGGCCATGGAACGAGTCGGGATGTCGCAGGACGTTTCAGGACATGGCCATGGCACGTGTCAGGACGCATCAGGACATGGAAGGGCGTGGCCATGGCACGAGTCGGGACGTCGCCGGACATGGCAGAGCGTGGCCATGGCACGTGTAGGGACGCATCAAGAAATGGCCATGGCACTTGTCAAGACGCGGCAGGACATGGCAGGGCGTGTCCATGGCACGAGTCGGGACGTTGCTGGACATGGCAGGGCGTGGCCATGGCACGAGTCAGGACGTATCAGGACATGGCCATGGCACGTGTCAGGACGCGTCAAGACATGGCAGGGCGTGGCCATGGCACGAGTCGGGACGTCGCAGGACATGGTAGGGCATGGCTATGGCACAGTCGGGACCTCGCAGGACGTGTCAGGACATGGTAATGGCACGTGTCAGGACGCGTCAGGACATGGCAGGGCGCGGCCATGCCACGAGTGAAGACGTCGCAGGACATGACGGGATATGGCCATGGTACGTGTCAGGACGCGTCACGACTTGGCCATGGCACGCGTCACGACGTGGCAGGGCGTGGTCATGGCACAAGTTAGGACGTTGCAGGACATGGCAAGATATGGCCATGGTATGTGCAGGACGCGTCAGGACATGGCAGGGCGTGGCCATGTCATGAGTCGGGACGTCGCAGGACATGACAGGGCGTGGCCATGGCACGAGTCGGGACCTTGCAGGACGTGTCAGGACATGGCCATGGCACGTGTCAGGACATGGCAAGGCGTGGCCATAGTACGAGTCAAGATGTCGCAGGACATGGCAGGATATGGCCATCGTACGTGTCAGGACACATCAGGACATGGCAGGGTGTGGCCATGCCACGAGTCAAGACGTCGCAGGACATAGCAGGATATGGCCATGGTACGTGTCAGGACCCGTTTGGACGTGGCAGGGCGTGGCCATGCCACGAGTCAAGACGTCGCAGGACATGGCAGGATATGGCCATGGTACGTATTAGGACGCGTCAGGACATGGCAGGGCGTGGCTATGCCACGAGTCAAGACATCGCAGGACATGGCAGGGCGTGGCCATGGCACGAGTCGGGACCTCGCAGGACGTGTCAAGACATGGCCATGGCACGTGTCAGGACGTGTCAGGACATGGCAGGGTGTGGCCATAGCATGAGTCAAGATGTCGCAGGACATGGCAGGATATGGCCATGGTACGTGTCAGGACGCGTCAAGACATGGCAGGGCGTGGCCATGCCACGAGTCAAGACGTCGCAGGACATGGCAGGATATGGCAATGGTACGTATTAGGACGCGTCAGGACATGGCAGTGCGTGGCCATGCCACGAGTCAAGACGTCGCAGGACATGGCAGGATATGGCCATGGTACGTGTCAGGACGCGTCAGGACATGGCCACGGCACTCGTCAGGACGTGGCAGGGTGTGGCCATGGCACGAGTCAGGACGTCGCAGGACATGGCCATGGCACGCGTCAGGACGTGGCAGGGCGTGGTCGTGGCACAAGTTAAAACGTTGCAGGACATGGCAGGATATGGCCATGGTACGTGTCAGGACGCGTCAGGACGTGGCAGGGCGTGGCCATGGCACGAGACGGGCGTCGCATGACATGGCAGGGCGTGGCCATGGCACGAGTCGGGACCTCGTAGGACGAGTCAGCCATGGCCATGGCACGTGTAAGGACGCGTCATGACTTGGCAGGGCGTGGCCGTGGCACGAGTCAAGACGTCTCAAGACATTGCAGGATATGTCCATGGATCATGTCTGGACGCGTCAGGACATGGCCATGGGACGCGTCAAGACGTGGCAGGGTGTGGCCATGGCACGCGTCAGGACGTCGCAGGACATGGCCATGGCACGCGTCAGGACATGCCAGGGCGTGGTCGTGGCACAAGTTAGGATGTCGAAGGACATGGCAGGACATGGCCATGGCACGTGTCAGGACGCGTCAGGACATGGCAGAGCATGGCCATGACACGAGTCTCGACGTCGCAAGACATGGCAGAGAGTGGCCATGGCACGAGTAGGGACGTCGCAGGACATGGCAGGTCGTGGCCATGGCATGAGTCGGGACGTCGCAGGATGCGTCAGGACATGGCCATGGCACGTGTCAGGACGCATTAGGATATGGCCATGGCACGTGTCAGGACGCATAAAGACATGGCCATAGCACGTGTCCGGACGCGTCAAACATGGAAGGGCATGGCCATGGCACATGCCAGGACGCATAAGGATATGGTCATGGCAGGTGTCAGGACGCATAAGGACATGGCCATAGCACGGGTCCGGACGCGTCAGGACATGGCAGGGCGTGGCCATGGCACGTGTAGGGACGCATCAGGACATGGCCATGGCACTTGTCAAGACGCATTAAGACATAGCAAGGCGTGGCAATGGCACGAGTCGGGACGTCGCAGGACTTGGCAGGGCGTGGCCTTGGCACGAGTCGGGACGTCGCAGGACGTGTCAGGACATGGCCATGGCACGTGTCAGGACGCGTCAAGACATGGCAGGGCGTGGCCATGGCACGAGTCGGGACGTCGCATGACATGGCAGGGCATGGCCATGGCACGAGTCGGGACGTCGCAGGACATGGCACGGCGTGGCCATGGAACGAGTCGGGATGTCGCAGGACGTTTCAGGACATGGCCATGGCACGTGTCAGGACGCATCAGGACATCGCAGGGCGTGGCCATGGCACGAGTCGGGACGTCACAGGACATGGAAAGGCGTGGCCATGGCACGAGTCGGGACGTTGCAGGACGTGTCAGGACATGGCCATGGCACGTGTCTCGACATGGCATTGCGTGACCATGGCACGAGTCAGGACGTCGCAGGACATGGCAGGATAAGGCCATGGTATGTGTCAGGACATGGCCATGGCACGCGTCAGGACGTGGCAGGGCGTGGCTATGGCACGAGTCAAGACGTCGCAGGACATGGCCATGGCACGCGTCAGGACGTGGTAGGGCGTGGTCATGGCACGAGTCAGGACGTCGCAGGACATGGCAGGATATGACCATGGTACGTGTCAGGACGCGTCAGGACGTGACCATTGTACGTGTCAAGATGCGTCAGGACATGGCCATGGCACGTGTCAGGACATGGCCATGGCACGTGTCAGGACGCATCAGAACATGGCAGGGCGTGGCCATGGCACGAGTCAAGACGTCGCAGGGCGTGGCAATGGTACGATTCGGGACGTCGCAGGACGTGTCAGGACATGGCCATGGCACGTGTCAGGACGCGTCAGGACATGGTAGGGCGTGGCCATGACACGAGTCGGGACGTCGCAGGACATGGCAGGGCGTGGCCATGGCACGAGTCGGGACCTCGCAGGACGTGTCAGGACGCGTCTGGACATGGCAGGGCGTGGCCATGCCACGAGTCAAGATGTCGAAGGACATGACAGGTATGGCCATGGTACGTGTTAGGATGTGTCAGGACATGGCAGGGCGTGGCCATGCCACGAGTCAAGACGTCGCAGGACATGGCAGGATATGGCCATCGTACGTGTCAGGACGCATTAGGACATGGCCATAGCACGCGTTAGGACGTGGCTGAGTGTGGCCATGGCACGAGTCAGGACGTCGCAAGACATGGCAATGGCACGCGTCAAGACGTGGCAGGGTGTGGCCATGGCACGAGTCAGGACGTCGTAGGACATGGCAGGATTTGGCCATGGTACGTGTCAGGACACGTCAGGACATGGCAGGGCGTGGCCATGCCTCGAGTCAAGACGTTGCAGGACATGGCAGGGCGTGGCCATGGCACGAGTCAGGACGCGTTAGGACATGGCAGGGCGTGGCCATGCCACGAGTCAAGACGTCGCAGGACATGGAAGGATATGCCCATCGTACGTGTCACGACGCGTAAGGACGGCCATGGCACGCGTCAGTATCTGGCAGGGTGTGGCCATGGCACGAGTCAGGACGTTGCAGGACATGGCCATGGCATGCGTCAGGACTTGGCAGGGCGTGGTCATGGCACAAGTTAGGAGGTTGTAAGACATGGCAGGATATGGCCATGGTACGTGTCAGGACGCGTCAGGACGTCGCAGGGCGTGGCCATGGCACGTGTCAGGACGTCGCAAGACATGGCAGGGCATGGCCATGGCACGATTCGGGACCTCGCAGGACGTGTAAGGACATGGCCATGGCACGTGTCAGGACGCGTCATGACATGGCAGGGCGTGGCCATGGCATGAGTCAAGACGTTGCAAGACATTGCAGGATATGGCCATGGTACGTGTCTGGACGCGTCAGGACATGGCCATGGCACGCGTCAGGACGTGGCAGGGCGTGGCCATGGCATGAGTCAGGACGTCGCAGGACATGGCCATGGCACGCGTCAGGTCGTGGCAGGGCGTGGTCATAGCACAAGTTAGGCCGTCGCAAGACATGGAAGGACATGGCCATGGCACGTGTAAGAACGTCAGGACATGGCAGGGCGTGGCCATGGCACGAGTCGGGTCGTCACAGGACATGGCAAGGCGTGGCCATGGCACGAGTCGGGACGTTGCAGGATGCGCTAGTACATGGCCATGGCACGTGTCAGGACGCATCGGGATATGGCCATGGCACGTGTCCGGACGCGTTAGAACATGGAAGGGCGTGGCCAAGGCACGAGTCTGGACGTCGCAGGACATGGCAGGATATGGCTATGGTACGTGTCAGGACGCGTCAGGACGTGGCCATGGTACGTGTCAAGATGCGTCAGGACATGGCCATAGGACGCATCAGGATATGGCCATGGCACGTGTTAGGACGCATAAGGGCAAGGCCATAGCACGTGTCAAGACGCGTCAGGACAGGGAAGGACGTGGCCATTGCACGAGTCGGGACGTCGCAGAACATGGCAGGGCGTGGCCGTGGCACGAATTGGGACGCATCAGGACATGGCCATGGCACTTGTCAAGACGCGTCAGAACATAGCAGGCTGTGGCCATGGCACGAGTCGGGAAGTCGCAGGACATGGCAGGGCGTGGCCATGGCACGAGTCGGGACGTCGCAGGACGTGACAGGATATAGCCATGGCACGTGTCAGGACGAGTCAGGACATGGCAGGGCGTGGCCATGTCATGAGTCGGGACGTCGCAGGACATGGCAGGGCGTGGCCATGGCACGAGTCGGGACCTCGCAGGACGTGTCAGGACATGGACATGGCACGTGTCAGGACATGGCAAGGCGTGGCCATAGTACGAGTCAAGATGTCGCATGACATGGCACGATATGGCCATGGTACGTGTCATGACGCGTCAGGACGTGACCATGGTACGTGTCAAGATGCGTCAGGACATGGCCATGGCACGTGTCAGGACATGGCCAGGGCACGTGTCAGGACGCATCAGAACATGGCAGGGCGTGGCCATGGCACGAGTCAAGACGTCGCAGGGCGTGGCAATGGTACGAGTCGGGACGTCGCAGGACGTGTCAGGACATGGCCATGGCACGTGTCAGGACGCGTCAGGACATGGCAGGGCGTGGCCATGACACGAGTCGGGACGTCGCAGGACATGGCAGGGCGTGGCCATGGCACGAGTCGGGACCTCGCAGGACGTGTCAGGACGCGTCTGGACATGGCAGGGCGTGGCCATGCCACGAGTCAAGATGTCGCAGGACATGACAGGTATGGCCATGGTACGTGTTAGGATGTGTCAGGACATGGCAGGGCGTGGCCATGCCACGAGTCAAGACGTCGCAGGACATGGCAGGATATAGCCATCGTACATGTCAGGACGCATCAGGACATGGCCATAGGACGCGTTAGGACGTGGCTGAGTGTGGCCATGGCACGAGTCAGGACGTCGCAAGACATGTCCATGGCACGCGTCAAGACGTGGCAGGGTGTGGCCATGGCACGAGTCAGGACGTCGTAGGACATGGCAGGATATGGCCATGGTACGTGTCAGGACGCGTCAGGACATGGCAGGGCGTGGCCATGCCTCGAGTCAAGACGTCGCAGGACATGGCAGGCCGTGGCCATGGCACGAGTCAGGACGCGTCAGGACATGGCAGGGCGTGGCCATGCCACGAGTCAAGACGTCGCAGGACATGGAAGGATATGCCCATCGTACGTGTCACGACGCGTAAGGACGGCCATGGCACGCGTCAGTACGTGGCAGGGTGTGGCCATGGCACGAGTCAGGACGTTGCAGGACATGGCCATGGCACGCGTCAGGACTTGGCAGGGCGTGGTCATGGCACAAGTTAGGAGGTTGCAAGACATGGCAGGATATGGCCATGATACGTGTCAGGACGCGTCAGGACGCGTCAGGACGCGTCAGGACGTCACAGGGCGTGGCCATGGCACGTGTCGGGACGTCGCAAGATATGGCAGGGCATGGCCATGGCACGATTCGGGACCTCACAGGACGTGTAAGGACATGGCCATGGCACGTGTCAGGACGCGTCATGACATGGCAGGGCGTGGCCATGGCATGAGTCAAGACGTCGCAAGACATTGCAGGATATGGCCATGGTACGTGTCTGGACGCGTCAGGACATGGCCATGGCACGCGTCAGGACGTGGCAGGGCGTGGCCATGGCACGAGCCCGGACGTCGCAGGACATGGCCATGGCACGCGTCAGGTCGTGGCAGGGCGTGGTCATAGCACAAGTTAGGCCGTCGCAAGACATGGAAGGACATGGCCATGGCACGTGTAAGAACGTCAGGACATGGCAGGGCGTGGCCATGGCATGAGTCGGAACGTCACAGGACATGGCAAGGCGTGGCCATGGCACGAGTCGGGACGTCGCAGGATGCGTTAGGACATGGCCATGGCACGTGTCAGGACGCATCAGGATATGGCCATGGCACGTGTCCGGACGCGTCAGAACATGGAAGGGCGTGGCCAAGGCACGAGTCGGGACGTCGCAGGACATGGCAGGATATGGCCATGCTTCGTGTCAGGACGCGTCAGGACATGGCAGGGCGTTGCCATGCCACGCGTCAAGACGTCGCAGGTCATGGCCATGGCACGTGTCAGGACGCAAAAGGACATGGCCATAGCACGTGTCCGGACGCGTCAGGACACGGAAGGGCGTGGCCATGGCACGAGTCGGGACGTCGCAAGACATGGCAGAGCGTGGCCATGGCACGTGTAGGGACGCATCAGGACATGGCCATGGCACTTGTCAAGACGCGTCAGGACATGGCAGGGCGTGGCCATGGCACGAGTTGGGACGTCGCAGGACATGGCATGGCGTGGCCATGGCATTTGTCAAGACACGTCAAGACATGGCCATGGCACTTTTCAAGACGCGTCAAGACATGGCAGGGTGTGGCCATGGCACGAGTCGGGACGTCGCAGGACATGGCAGGGCTTGGCCATGGCACGAGTCGGGACCTCGCAGGACGTGTCAGGACATGGTCATGGCACGTGTCAGGACGCGTCAGGACATGGCAGGGCGTGGCCATAGTACAAGTCAAGATGTCGCAGGACATGGCAGGATATGGCCATGGTACGTGTCAGGACGCGTCAGGACATGGCCATGGCACGCGTCAGGACGTGGCAGGGTGTGGCCATGGCAAGAGTCAGGACGTCGCAGGACATGGCTATGGCACGCGTTAGGACGTGGCAGGGTGTAATCATTGCACAAGTTAGGACGTTGCATGGCATGGCAGGATATGGGCATGGTACATGTCAGGACGCATCAGGACGTGGTAGGGCGTGGCCATGGCACGAGTCGGGACGTCGCAGGACATGGCAGGGCGTGGCCATGGCACGTGTCAGGACGTGGCAGGGCGTGGTCATGGCACAAGTTAGGACGTCGCAGGACATGGCCATGGCACGAGTTGGGACGTCGCAGGACGTGTCAGGACATGGCCATGTCACGTGTCAGGACGCGTGAGGACATGGCAGGGCGTGGCCATGGCACCAGTGAAGACGTTGCACGACATGGCAGGATATGGCCATTGTACGTGTCAGGACATGGCCATGGCACGCGTCATGACGCGGCAGGGTGTGGCCATGACACGAGTCAGGACGTCGCAGGGCATGGCCATGGGACGCGTCTGGTCGTGGTAGGGCGTGGTCATGGAACAAGTTAGGACTTCGCAGGACATGGCAGGATATAGCCATGGTACGTGTCAGGACGCATAAGGACGTGGCCATGGTACGTGTCAAGATACGACATGACATGGCCATGGCATGTGTAAGGACGCATCATAACATGGTGGCACGTGTCAGGACGCATCAGGACATGGCAGGGCGTGGCCATGGCATGGGTCGGGACGTTGCAAGACAAGGCTGGGTGTGGCCATGGCACGAGTCGGGACGTCGCAGGACATGGCAGGACATGGCCATGGTAAGTGTCAAGACGCGTCAGGACATGGCAGGGCATGGCCATGGCACGAGTCGGGACATCATAGGATGCGTTCAGGACGTGGCCATGGCACGTGTCAAGACGCATCAGGATATGGCCATGGCACGTGTCAGGATGCATAAGGACATGGCCATAGCACGTGTCCGGACGCGTCAGGACATGGAAGGGCGTGGCCATGGCACGAGTCGGGACGTCGCCGGACATGGTAGGGCGTGGCCATGGCACGAGTCGGGACCTCGCAGGACGTGTCAGGACATGGCAAGGCGTGGCCATTGTACGAGTCAAGATGTCGCAGGACATAGCAGGATATGGCCATGGTACGTGTCAGGACACGTCAGGACATGGCAGGGTGTGGCCATGCCACGAGTCAAGACGTCGCAGGACATAGCAGGATATGGCCATGGTACGTGTCAGGACCCGTCAGGACGTGGCAAGGCGTGGCCATGCCACGAGTCAAGACGTCGCAGGACATGGCAGGATATGGCCATGGTACGTATTAGGACGCGTCAGGACATGGCAGGGCGTGGCTATGCCACGAGTCAAGACGTCGCAGGACATGGCAGGGCGTGGCCATAGCACGAGTCGGGACCTCGCAGGACGTGTCAGGACATGGCCATGGCACGTGTCAGGACGCGTCAGGACATGGCAGGGTGTGGCCATAGCATGAGTCAAGATGTCACAGGACATGGCAGGATATGGCCATGGTACGTGTCAGGACGCGTCAAGACATGGCAGGGCGTGGCCATGCCACGAGTCAAGACGTCGGAGGACATGGCAGGATATGGCCATGGTACGTATTAGGACGCGTCAGGACATGGCAGGGCGTGGCCATGCCACGAGTCAAGACGTCGCAGGACATGGCAGGATATGGCCATGGTACGTGTCAGGACGCGTCAGGACATGGCCACGGCACTCGTCAGGACGTGGCAGGGTGTGGCCATGGCACGAGTCAGGATGTCGCAGGACATGGCCATGGCACGCGTCAGGACGTGGCAGGGCGTGGTCGTGGCACAAGTTAGGACGTTGCAGGACATGGCAGGATATGGCCATGGTACGTGTCAGGACGCGTCAGGACGTGGCAGGGCGTGGCCATGGCACGAGACGGGCGTCGCAAGACATGGCAGGGCGTGGCCATGGCACGAGTCGGGACCTCGTAGGACGAGTCAGGACATGGCCATGGCACGTGTAAGGACGCGTCATGACTTGGCAGGGCGTGGCCGTGGCACGAGTTAAGACGTCTCAAGACATTGCAGGATATGTCCATGGTTCATGTCTGGACGCGTCAGGACATGGCCATGGGACGCGTCAAGACGTGGCAGGGTGTGGCCATGGCACGCGTCAGGACGTCGCAGGACATGGCCATGGCA
>JAXGFW010000095.1:0-110561 GCA_034376525.1 Nicotiana benthamiana | reverse complement strand
GTCTAAACTTTTTCTCGGACATCAAATACGACCAAACGAACCATAGTCACCGCCCCGCCATGACCAAACTACATTTTTTGGATGTTTACGGCCATAAAATTGGAAATCCGCGCGAGTCCCAAATTTTCGTGTGCTATAGCCCACGCCTTCTGCCGTGACCCCGGGCCCCCGGACCTGAATCGTCTAAACTTTTTCTCGGACATCCAATACGGCCAAAAGAACCATAGTCATTGCCCCGCCATGAACAAATTACATTTTTTGGATGTTTACGGCCATAAAATTGGACATCCGCGCGAGTCCCAAATTTTCGTGTGCTATAGCCTACGCCTTCTGCCGTGGCCCCGGGCACCCGGACTCGAGTCGTCTAAAATTTTTCTCGGACATCCAATATGGCCAAAGGAACCATAGTCACCGCCCCGCCATGACCAAATTACATTTTTTGGATGTTTACGGCCATAAAATTGGAAATCCGTGCGAGTCCCAAATTTTCATGTGCTATAGCCCACGCCTTCTGCCGTGTCCCCGGGCCCCCGGACCTGAATCGTCTAAACTTTTTCTCGGACATCCAATGCGGCCAAAAGAACCATAGTCATTGCCCCGCCATGAACAAATTACATTTTTTGGATGTTTACGGCCATAAAATTGGACATCCGCGCGAGTCCCAAATTTTCGTGTGCAATAGCCTACGCCTTCTGCCTTGGCCCCGGGCCCCCGGACCCGAATCGTCTAAACTTTTTCTCGGACATCAAATACGACCAAACGAACCATAGTCACCGCCCCGCCACGACCAAACTACATTTTTTGGATGTTTACGGCCATAAAATTGGAAATGCGTGCGAGTCCCAAATTTTCATGTGCTATAGCCCACGCCTTCTGCCGTGACCCCGGGCCCCCGGACCTGAATCGTCTAAACTTTTTCTCGGACATCCAATACGGCCAAAAGAACCATAGTCATTGCCCCGCCATGAACAAATTACATTTTTTGGATGTTTACGGCCATAAAATTGGACATCCGCGCGAGTCCCAAATTTTCGTGTGCTATAGCCTACGCCTTCTGCCATGGCCCCGGGCCCCCGGACCCGAATCGTCTAAACTTTTTCTCAGACATCCAGTACGACCAAACGAACCATAGTCACTGCCCCGCCATGACCAAACTACATTTTTTGGATGTTTACGGCCATAAAATTGGAAATCCGCGCGAGTCCCAAATTTTCGTGTGCTATAGCCCACGCCTTCTGCCGTGACCCCGGGCCCCCGGACCTGAATCGTCTAATCTTTTTCTCAGATATCCAATACGGCCAAAGGAACCATAGTCACCGCCCTTCCATGACCAAATTACATTTTTTGGATGTTTACGGCCATAAAATTGGAAATCCGCGCGAGTCCCAAATTTTGTGTGCTATAGCCCACGCCTTCTGCCGTGACCCCGGGCCCCCGGACCTGAATCGTCTAAACTTTTTCTCGGATATCCAATACGGCCAAACGAACCATAGTCACCGCCCCGCCATAACCAAATTACATTTTTTGGATGTTAACGGCCATAAAATTGGACATCCGCGCGAGTCCCAAATTTTCGTGTGCTATAGCCTACGCCTTCTGCCGTGGCCCCGGGCCCCCGGACCCGAATCGTCTAAACTTTTTCTCGGACATCAAATACGACCAAACGAACCATAGTCACCGCCTCGCCATGACCAAACTACATTTTTTGGATGTTTACGGCCATAAAATTGGAAATGCGTGCGAGTCCCAAATTTTCATGTGCTATAGCCCACGCCTTCTGCCGTGACCCCGGGCCCCCGGACCTGAATCGTCTAAACTTTTTCTCGGACATCCAATACGGCCAAAAGAACCATAGTCATTGCCCCGCCATGAACAAATTAAATTTTTTGGATGTTTACGGCCATAAAATTGGACATCCGCGCGAGTCCCAAATTTTCGTGTGCTATAGCCTACGCCTTCTGCCGTGGCCCCGGGCCCCCGGACCCGAATCGTCTAAACTTTTTCTCGGACATCCAATACGGCCAAACGAACCATAGTCACCGCCCCGCCATGACCAAACTACATTTTTTGGATGTTTACGGCCATAAAATTGGAAATCCGTGCGAGTCCCAAATTTTCATGTGCTATAGCCCACGCCTTCTGCCGTGACCCCGGGCCCCCGGACCTGAATCGTCTAAACTTTTTCTCGGATATCCAATACGGCCAAAAGAACCATAGTCATTGCCCCGCCATGAACAAATTACATTTTTTGGATGTTTACGGCCATAAAATTGGACATCCGCGCGAGTCCCAAATTTTCGTGTGCTATAGCCTACGCCTTCTGCCGTGGCCCCGGGCCCCCGGACCCGAATCGTCTAAACTTTTTCTCGGACATCAAATACGACCAAACGAACCATAGTCACCGCCCCGCCATGACCAAACTACATTTTTTGGATGTTTACGGCCATAAAATTGGAAATGCGTGCGAGTCCCAAATTTTCATGTGCTATAGCCCACGCCTTCTGCCGTGACCCCGGGCCCCCGGACCTGAATCGTCTAAACTTTTTCTCGGACATCCAATACGGCCAAAAGAACCATAGTCATTGCCCCGCCATGAACAAATTACATTTTTTGGATGTTTACGGCCATAAAATTGGACATCCGCGCGAGTCCCAAATTTTCGTGTGCTATAGCCTACGCCTTCTGCCGTGGCCCCGGGCCCCCGGACCCGAATCGTCTAAACTTTTTCTCGGACATCCAATACGGCCAAACGAACCATAGTCACCGCCCCGCCATGACCAAATTACATTTTTTGGATGTTTACGGCCATAAAATTGGAAATCCGTGCGAGTCCCAAATTTTCATGTGCTATAGCCCACGCCTTCTGCCGTGTCCCCGGGCCCCCGGACCTGAATCGTCTAAACTTTTTCTCGGACATCCAATGCGGCCAAAAGAACCATAGTCATTGCCCCGCCATGAACAAATTACATTTTTTGGATGTTTACGGCCATAAAATTGGACATCCGCGCGAGTCCCAAATTTTCGTGTGCTATAGCCTACGCCTTCTGCCGTGGCCCCGGGCCCCCGGACCCGAATCGTCTAAACTTTTTCTCGGACATCAAATACGACCAAACGAACCATAGTCACCGCCCCGCCATGACCAAACTACATTTTTTGGATGTTTACGGCCATAAAATTGGAAATGCGTGCGAGTCCCAAATTTTCATGTGCTATAGCCCACGCCTTCTGCCGTGACCCCGGGCCCCCGGACCTGAATCGTCTAAACTTTTTCTCGGACATCCAATACGGCCAAAAGAACCATAGTCATTGCCCCGCCATGAACAAATTACATTTTTTGGATGTTTACGGCCATAAAATTGGACATCCGCGCGTTTCCCAAAATTTTCGTGTGCTATAGCCTACGCCTTCTGCCGTGGCCCCGGGCCCCCGGACCCGAATCGTCTAAACTTTTTCTCGGACATCCAGTACGACCAAACGAACCATAGTCACTGCCCCGCCATGACCAAACTACATTTTTTGGATGTTTACGGCCATAAAATTGGAAATCCGCGCGAGTCCCAAATTTTCGTGTGCTATAGCCCACGCCTTCTGCCGTGACCCCGGGCCCCCGGACCTGAATCGTCTAAACTTTTTCTCGGACATCCAATACGGCCAAAGGAACCATAGTCACCGCCCCGCCATGACCAAATTACATTTTTTGGATGTTTACGGCCATAAAATTGGAAATCCGCGCGAGTCCCAAATTTTCGTGTGCTATAGCCTACGCCTTCTGCCGTGGCCCCGGGCCCCCGGACCCGAATCGTCTAAACTTTTTCTCAGACATCCAGTACGACCAAACGAACCATAGTCACTGCCCCGCCATGACCAAACTACATTTTTTGGATGTTTACGGCCATAAAATTGGAAATCCGCGCGAGTCCCAAATTTTCGTGTGCTATAGCCCACGCCTTCTGCCGTGACCCCGGGCCCCCGGACCTGAATCGTCTAAACTTTTTCTCGGATATCCAATACGGCCAAAGGAACCATAGTCACCGCCCTTCCATGACCAAATTACATTTTTTGGATGTTTACGGCCATAAAATTGGAAATCCGCGCGAGTCCCAAATTTTGTGTGCTATAGCCCACGCCTTCTGCCGTGACCCCGGGCCCCCGGACCTGAATCGTCTAAACTTTTTCTCGGATATCCAATACGGCCAAACGAACCATAGTCACCGCCCCGCCATAACCAAATTACATTTTTTGGATGTTTACGGCCATAAAATTGGACATCCGCGCGAGTCCCAAATTTTCGTGTGCTATAGCCTACGCCTTCTGCCGTGGCCCCGGGCCCCCGGACCCGAATCGTCTAAACTTTTTCTCGGACATCAAATACGACCAAACGAACCATAGTCACCGCCCCGCCATGACCAAACTACATTTTTTGGATGTTTACGGCCATAAAATTGGAAATGCGTGCGAGTCCCAAATTTTCATGTGCTATAGCCCACGCCTTCTGCCGTGACCCCGGGCCCCCGGACCTGAATCGTCTAAACTTTTTCTCGGACATCCAATACGGCCAAAAGAACCATAGTCATTGCCCCGCCATGAACAAATTACATTTTTTGGATGTTTACGGCCATAAAATTGGACATCCGCGCGAGTCCCAAATTTTCGTGTGCTATAGCCTACGCCTTCTGCCGTGGCCCCGGGCCCCCGGACCCGAATCGTCTAAACTTTTTCTCGGACATCCAATACGGCCAAAAGAACCATAGTCATTGCCCCGCCATGAACAAATTACATTTTTTGGATGTTTACGGCCATAAAATTGGAAATCCGCGCGAGTCCCAAATTTTCGTGTGCTATAGCCCACGCCTTCTGCCGTGGCCCCGGGCCCCCGGACCTGAATCGTCTAAACTTTTTCTCGGATATCCAATACGGCCAAACGAACCATAGTCACCGCCCCGCCATGACCAAACTACATTTTTTGGATGTTTACGGCCATAAAATTGGAAATGCGTGCGAGTCCCAAATTTTCATGTGCTATAGCCCACGCCTTCTGCCGTGACCCCGGGCCCCCGGACCTGAATCGTCTAAACTTTTTCTCGGACATCCAATACGGCCAAAAGAACCATAGTCATTGCCCCGCCATGAACAAATTACATTTTTTGGATGTTTACGGCCATAAAATTGGACATCCGCGCGAGTCCCAAATTTTCGTGTGCTATAGCCTACGCCTTCTGCCGTGGCCCCGGGCCCCCGGACCCGAATCGTCTAAACTTTTTCTCGGACATCAAATACGACCAAACGAACCATAGTCACCGCCCCGCCACGACCAAACTACATTTTTTGGATGTTTACGGCCATAAAATTGGAAATGCGTGCGAGTCCCAAATTTTCATGTGCTATAGCCCACGCCTTCTGCCGTGACCCCGGGCCCCCGGACCTGAATCGTCTAAACTTTTTCTCGGACATCCAATACGGCCAAAAGAACCATAGTCATTGCCCCGCCATGAACAAATTACATTTTTTGGATGTTTACGGCCATAAAATTGGACATCCGCGCGAGTCCCAAATTTTCGTGTGCTATAGCCTACGCCTTCTGCCGTGGCCCCGGGCCCCCGGACCCGAATCGTCTAAACTTTTTCTCGGACATCCAATACGGCCAAACGAACCATAGTCACCGCCCCGCCATGACCAAATTACATTTTTTGGATGTTTACGGCCATAAAATTGGAAATCCGTGCGAGTCCCAAATTTTCATGTGCTATAGCCCACGCCTTCTGCCGTGACCCCGGGCCCCCGGACCTGAATCGTCTAAACTTTTTCTCGGACATCCAATACGGCCAAAGGAACCATAGTCACCGCCCCGCCATGACCAAATTACATTTTTTGGATGTTTACGGCCATAAAATTGGACATCCGCGCGAGTCCCAAATTTTCGTGTGCAATAACCTACGCCTTCTGCCTTGGCCCCGGGCCCCCGGACCCGAATCGTCTAAACTTTTTCTCGGACATCAAATACGACCAAACGAACCATAGTCACCGCCCCGCCACGACCAAACTACATTTTTTGGATGTTTACGGCCATAAAATTGGAAATGCGTGCGAGTCCCAAATTTTCATGTGCTATAGCCCACGCCTACTGCCGTGACCCCAGGCCCCCGGATCTGAATCGTCTAAACTTTTTCTCGGACATCCAATACGGCCAAAAGAACCATAGTCATTGCCCCGCCATGAACAAATTACATTTTTTGGATGTTTACGGCCATAAAATTGGACATCCGCGCGAGTCCCAAATTTTCGTGTGCTATAGCCTACGCCTTCTGCCGTGGCCCCGGGCACCCGGACCTGAATCGTCTAAACTTTTTCTCGGATATCCAATACGGCCAAACGAACCATAGTCACCGCCCCGCCATAACCAAATTACATTTTTTGGATGTTTACGGCCATAAAATTGGAAATGCGTGCGAGTCCCAAATTTTCATGTGCTATAGCCCACGCCTTCTGCCGTGACCCCGGGCCCCCGGACCTGAATCGTCTAAACTTTTTCTCGGACATCCAATGCGGCCAAAAGAACCATAGTCATTGCCCCGCCATGAACAAATTACATTTTTTGGATGTTTACGGCCATAAAATTGGACATCCGCGCGAGTCCCAAATTTTCGTGTGCTATAGCCTACGCCTTCTGCCGTGGCCCCGGGCCCCCGGACCCGAATCGTCTAAACTTTTTCTCGGACATCAAATACGACCAAACGAACCATAGTCACCGCCCCGCCATGACCAAACTACATTTTTTGGATGTTTACGGCCATAAAATTGGAAATGCGTGCGAGTCCCAAATTTTCATGTGCTATAGCCCACGCCTTCTGCCGTGACCCCGGGCCCCCGGACCTGAATCGTCTAAACTTTTTCTCGGACATCCAATACGGCCAAAAGAACCATAGTCATTGCCCCGCCATGAACAAATTACATTTTTTGGATGTTTACGGCCATAAAATTGGACATCCGCGCGAGTCCCAAATTTTCGTGTGCTATAGCCTACGCCTTCTGCCGTGGCCCCGGGCCCCCGGACCCGAATCGTCTAAACTTTTTCTCGGACATCAAATACGACCAAACGAACCATAGTCACCGCCCCGCCATGACCAAATTACATTTTTTGGATGTTTACGGCCATAAAATTGGAAATGCGTGCGAGTCCCAAATTTTCATGTGCTATAGCCCACGCCTTCTGCCGTGACCCCGGGCCCCCGGACCTGAATCGTCTAAACTTTTTCTCGGACATCCAATGCGGCCAAAAGAACCATAGTCATTGCCCCGCCATGAACAAATTACATTTTTTGGATGTTTACGGCCATAAAATTGGACATCCGCGCGAGTCCCAAATTTTCGTGTGCAATAGCCTACGCCTTCTGCCTTGGCCCCGGGCCCCCGGACCCGAATCGTCTAAACTTTTTCTCGGACATCAAATACGACCAAACGAACCATAGTCACCGCCCCGCCACGACCAAACTACATTTTTTGGATGTTTACGGCCATAAAATTGGAAATGCGTGCGAGTCCCAAATTTTCATGTGCTATAGCCCACGCCTTCTGCCGTGACCCCGGGCCCCCGGACCTGAATCGTCTAAACTTTTTCTCGGACATCCAATACGGCCAAAAGAACCATAGTCATTGCCCCGCCATGAACAAATTACATTTTTTGGATGTTTACGGCCATAAAATTGGACATCCGCGCGAGTCCCAAATTTTCGTGTGCTATAGCCTACGCCTTCTGCCGTGGCCCCGGGCCCCCGGACCCGAATCGTCTAAACTTTTTCTCGGACATCCAGTACGACCAAACGAACCATAGTCACTGCCCCGCCATGACCAAACTACATTTTTTGGATGTTTACGGCCATAAAATTGGAAATCCGCGCG
Source organism: Nicotiana benthamiana (assembly GCA_034376525.1). Taxonomy (NCBI): domain Eukaryota; kingdom Viridiplantae; phylum Streptophyta; class Magnoliopsida; order Solanales; family Solanaceae; genus Nicotiana; species Nicotiana benthamiana. The sequence continues at coordinate 102,665 of JAXGFW010000095.1, read as the reverse complement.
AGTCCCAAATTTTCGTGTGCTATAGCCCACGCCTTCTGCCGTGACCCCGGGCCCCCGGACCTGAATCGTCTAAACTTTTTCTCAGATATCCAATACGGCCAAAGGAACCATAGTCACCGCCCTTCCATGACCAAATTACATTTTTTGGATGTTTACGGCCATAAAATTGGAAATCCGCGCGAGTCCCAAATTTTGTGTGCTATAGCCCACGCCTTCTGCCGTGACCCCGGGCCCCCGGACCTGAATCGTCTAAACTTTTTCTCGGATATCCAATACGGCCAAACGAACCATAGTCACCGCCCCGCCATAACCAAATTACATTTTTTGGATGTTTACGGCCATAAAATTGGACATCCGCGCGAGTCCCAAATTTTCGTGTGCTATAGCCTACGCCTTCTGCCGTGGCCCCGGGCCCCCGGACCCGAATCGTCTAAACTTTTTCTCGGACATCAAATACGACCAAACGAACCATAGTCACCGCCCCGCCATGACCAAACTACATTTTTTGGATGTTTACGGCCATAAAATTGGAAATGCGTGCGAGTCCCAAATTTTCATGTGCTATAGCCCACGCCTTCTGCCGTGACCCCGGGCCCCCGGACCTGAATCGTCTAAACTTTTTCTCGGACATCCAATACGGCCAAAAGAACCATAGTCATTGCCCCGCCATGAACAAATTACATTTTTTGGATGTTTACGGCCATAAAATTGGACATCCGCGCGAGTCCCAAATTTTCGTGTGCTATAGCCTACGCCTTCTGCCGTGGCCCCGGGCCCCCGGACCCGAATCGTCTAAACTTTTTCTCGGACATCAAATACGACCAAACGAACCATAGTCACCGCCCCGCCATGACCAAACTACATTTTTTGGATGTTTACGGCCATAAAATTGGAAATCCGTGCGAGTCCCAAATTTTCATGTGCTATAGCCCACGCCTTCTGCCGTGACCCCGGGCCCCCGGACCTGAATCGTCTAAACTTTTTCTCGGACATCCAATACGGCCAAAAGAACCATAGTCATTGCCCCGCCATGAACAAATTACATTTTTTGGATGTTTACGGCCATAAAATTGGACATCCGCGCGAGTCCCAAATTTTCGTGTGCTATAGCCTACGCCTTCTGCCGTGGCCCCGGGCACCCGGACTCGAGTCGTCTAAACTTTTTCTCGGACATCCAATATGGCCAAAGGAACCATAGTCACCGCCCCGCCATGACCAAATTACATTTTTTGGATGTTTACGGCCATAAAATTGGAAATCCGTGCGAGTCCCAAATTTTCATGTGCTATAGCCCACGCCTTCTGCCGTGTCCCCGGGCCCCCGGACCTGAATCGTCTAAACTTTTTCTCGGACATCCAATGCGGCCAAAAGAACCATAGTCATTGCCCCGCCATGAACAAATTACATTTTTTGGATGTTTACGGCCATAAAATTGGACATCCGCGCGAGTCCCAAATTTTCGTGTGCAATAGCCTACGCCTTCTGCCTTGGCCCCGGGCCCCCGGACCCGAATCGTCTAAACTTTTTCTCGGACATCAAATACGACCAAACGAACCATAGTCACCGCCCCGCCATGACCAAACTACATTTTTTGGATGTTTACGGCCATAAAATTGGAAATCCGTGCGAGTCCCAAATTTTCATGTGCTATAGCCCACGCCTTCTGCCGTGACCCCGGGCCCCCGGACCTGAATCGTCTAAACTTTTTCTCGGACATCCAATACGGCCAAAAGAACCATAGTCATTGCCCCGCCATGAACAAATTACATTTTTTGGATGTTTACGGCCATAAAATTGGACATCCGCGCGAGTCCCAAATTTTCGTGTGCTATAGCCTACGCCTTCTGCCGTGGCCCCGGGCCCCCGGACCCGAATCGTCTAAACTTTTTCTCGGATATCCAATACGGCCAAACGAACCATAGTCACCGCCCCGCCATGACCAAACTACATTTTTTGGATGTTTACGGCCATAAAATTGGAAATCCGTGCGAGTCCCAAATTTTCATGTGCTATAGCCCACGCCTTCTGCCGTGACCCCGGGCCCCCGGACCTGAATCGTCTAAACTTTTTCTCGGACATCCAATACGGCCAAAAGAACCATAGTCATTGCCCCGCCATGAACAAATTACATTTTTTGGATGTTTACGGCCATAAAATTGGACATCCGCGCGAGTCCCAAATTTTCGTGTGCTATAGCCTACGCCTTCTGCCGTGGCCCCGGGCCCCCGGACCCGAATCGTCTAAACTTTTTCTCGGACATCCAGTACGACCAAACGAACCATAGTCACTGCCCCGCCATGACCAAACTACATTTTTTGGATGTTTACGGCCATAAAATTGGAAATCCGCGCGAGTCCCAAATTTTCGTGTGCTATAGCCCACGCCTTCTGCCGTGACCCCGGGCCCCCGGACCTGAATCGTCTAAACTTTTTCTCGGACATCCAATACGGCCAAAGGAACCATAGTCACCGCCCCGCCATGACCAAATTACATTTTTTGGATGTTTACGGCCATAAAATTGGAAATCCGCGCGAGTCCCAAATTTTGTGTGCTATAGCCCACGCCTTCTGCCGTGACCCCGGGCCCCCGGACCTGAATCGTCTAAACTTTTTCTCGGATATCCAATACGGCCAAACGAACCATAGTCACCGCCCCGCCATGACCAAACTACATTTTTTGGATGTTTACGGCCATAAAATTGGACATCCGCGCGAGTCCCAAATTTTCGTGTGCTATAGCCTACGCCTTCTGCCGTGGCCCCGGGCCCCCGGACCCGAATCGTCTAAACTTTTTCTCGGACATCAAATACGACCAAACGAACCATAGTCACCGCCCCGCCATGACCAAACTACATTTTTTGGATGTTTACGGCCATAAAATTGGAAATGCGTGCGAGTCCCAAATTTTCATGTGCTATAGCCCACGCCTTCTGCCGTGACCCCGGGCCCCCGGACCTGAATCGTCTAAACTTTTTCTCGGACATCCAATACGGCCAAAAGAACCATAGTCATTGCCCCGCCATGAACAAATTACATTTTTTGGATGTTTACGGCCATAAAATTGGACATCCGCGCGAGTCCCAAATTTTCGTGTGCTATAGCCTACGCCTTCTGCCGTGGCCCCGGGCCCCCGGACCCGAATCGTCTAAACTTTTTCTCGGACATCCAATACGACCAAACGAACCATAGTCACCGCCCCGCCATGACCAAACTACATTTTTTGGATGTTTACGGCCATAAAATTGGAAATCCGCGCGAGTCCCAAATTTTCGTGTGCTATAGCCTACGCCTTCTGCCGTGGCCCCGGGACCCCGGACCCGAATCGTCTAAACTTTTTCTCGGACATCCAGTACGGCCAAACGAACCATAGTCACCGCCCCGCCATAACCAAATTACATTTTTTGGATGTTTACAGCCATCAAATTGGAAATCCGCGCGAGTCCCAAATTTTCGTGTGCTATAGCCTACGCCTTCTGCCGTGGCCCCGGGCCCCCGGACCCGAATCGTCTAAACTTTTTCTCGGACATCCAGTACGACCAAACGAACCATAGTCACCGCCCCGCCATGACCAAACTACATTTTTTGGATGTTTACGGCCATAAAATTGGACATCCGCGCGAGTCCCAAATTTTCATGTGCTATAGCCCACGCCTTCTGCCGTGACCCCGGGCCCCCGGACCTGAATCGTCTAAACTTTTTCTCGGACATCCAATACGGCCAAAAGAACCATAGTCATTGCCCCGCCATGAACAAATTACATTTTTTGGATGTTTACGGCCATAAAATTGGACATCCGCGCGAGTCCCAAATTTTCGTGTGCAATAGCCTACGCCTTCTGCCTTGGCCCCGGGCCCCCGGACCCGAATCGTCTAAACTTTTTCTCGGACATCAAATACGACCAAACGAACCATAGTCACCGCCCCGCCATGACCAAACTACATTTTTTGGATGTTTACGGCCATAAAATTGGAAATGCGTGCGAGTCCCAAATTTTCATGTGCTATAGCCCACGCCTTCTGCCGTGACCCCGGGCCCCCGGACCTGAATCGTCTAAACTTTTTCTCAGACATCCAATACGGCCAAAAGAACCATATTCATTGCCCCGCCATGAACAAATTACATTTTTTGGATGTTTACGGCCATAAAATTGGACATCCGCGCGAGTCCCAAATTTTCGTGTGCTATAGCCTACGCCTTCTGCCATGGCCCCGGGCCCCCGGACCCGAATCGTCTAAACTTTTTCTCGGACATCCAGTACGACCAAACGAACCATAGTCACTGCCCCGCCATGACCAAACTACATTTTTTGGATATTTACGGCCATAAAATTGGAAATCCGCGCGAGTCCCAAATTTTCGTGTGCTATAGCCCACGCCTTCTGCCGTGACCCCGGGCCCCCGGACCTGAATCGTCTAAACTTTTTCTCGGATATCCAATACGGCCAAACGAACCATAGTCACCGCCCTTCCATGACCAAACTACATTTTTTGGATATTTACGGCCATAAAATTGGAAATCCGCGCGAGTCCAAAATTTTGTGTGCTATAGCCCACGCCTTCTGCCGTGACCCCGGGCCCCCGGACCTGAATCGTCTAAACTTTTTCTCGGATATCCAATACGGCCAAACGAACCATAGTCACTGCCCCGCCATGACCAATCTACATTTTTTGGATGTTTACGGCCATAAAATTGGAAATCCGCGCGAGTCCCAAATTTTCGTGTGCTATAGCCCACGCCTTCTGCCGTGTCCCCGGGCCCCCGGACCTGAATCGTCTAAACTTTTTCTCGGACATCCAATACGGCCAAACGAACCATAGTCACCGCCCCGCCATGACCAAATTACATTTTTTTTATGATTACGGCCGTAAAATTGGAAATCCGCGCGAGTCCAAATTTTTCGTGTGCTATAGCCCACGCCTTCTGCCGTGGCCCCGGGCCCCCAGACTCTAATCGTCTAAACTTTTTCTATGACATCCAATACGGCCAAAGGAACCATAGTCACCGCCCCGCCATGACCAAATTACATTTTTTGGATGTTTACGGCCATAAAATTGGAAATCCGTGCGAGTCCCAAATTTTCATGTGCTATAGCCCACGCCTTCTGCCGTGTCCCCGGGCCCCCGGACCTGAATCGTCTAAACTTTTTCTCGGACATCCAATGCGGCCAAAAGAACCATAGTCATTGCCCCGCCATGAACAAATTACATTTTTTGGATGTTTACGGCCATAAAATTGGACATCCGCACGAGTCCCAAATTTTCGTGTGCTATAGCCTACGCCTTCTGCCTTGGCCCCGGGCCCCCGGACCCGAATCGTCTAAACTTTTTCTCGGACATCAAATACGACCAAACGAACCATAGTCACCGCCCCGCCATGACCAAACTACATTTTTTGGATGTTTACGGCCATAAAATTGGAAATCCGTGCGAGTCCCAAATTTTCATGTGCTATAGCCCACGCCTTCTGCCGTGACCCCGGGCCCCCGGACCTGAATCGTCTAAACTTTTTCTCGGACATCCAATACGGCCAAAAGAACCATAGTCATTGCCCCGCCATGAACAAATTACATTTTTTGGATGTTTACGGCCATAAAATTGGAAATCCGCGCGAGTCCCAAATTTTCGTGTGCTATAGCCCACGCCTTCTGCCGTGACCCCGGGCCCCCGGACCTGAATCGTCTAAACTTTTTCTCGGACATCCAATACGGCCAAACGAACCATAGTCACCGCCCCGCCATGACCAAATTACATTTTTTGGATGTTTACGGCCATAAAATTGGAAATCCGTGCGAGTCCCAAATTTTCATGTGCTATAGCCCACGCCTTCTGCCGTGACCCCGGGCCCCCGGACCTGAATCGTCTAAACTTTTTCTCGGACATCCAATACGGCCAAAAGAACCATAGTCATTGCCCCGCCATGAACAAATTACATTTTTTGGATGTTTACGGCCATAAAATTGGACATCCGCGCGAGTCCCAAATTTTCGTGTGCTATAGCCTACGCCTTCTGCCTTGGCCCCGGGCCCCCGGACCCGAATCGTCTAAACTTTTTCTCGGACATCAAATACGACCAAACGAACCATAGTCACCGCCCCGCCACGACCAAACTACATTTTTTGGATGTTTACGGCCATAAAATTGGAAATGCGTGCGAGTCCCAAATTTTCATGTGCTATAGCCCACGCCTTCTGCCGTGACCCCGGGCCCCCGGACCTGAATCGTCTAAACTTTTTCTCGGACATCCAATACGGCCAAAAGAACCATAGTCATTGCCCCGCCATGAACAAATTACATTTTTTGGATGTTTACGGCCATAAAATTGGACATCCGCGCGAGTCCCAAATTTTCGTGTGCTATAGCCTACGCCTTCTGCCGTGGCCCCGGGCCCCCGGACCCGAATCGTCTAAACTTTTTCTCAGACATCCAGTACGACCAAACGAACCATAGTCACTGCCCCGCCATGACCAAACTACATTTTTTGGATGTTTACGGCCATAAAATTGGAAATCCGCGCGAGTCCCAAATTTTCGTGTGCTATAGCCCACGCCTTCTGCCGTGACCCCGGGCCCCCGGACCTGAATCGTCTAAACTTTTTCTCGGACATCCAATACGGCCAAACGAACCATAGTCACCGCCCCGCCATGACCAAATTACATTTTTTGGATGTTTACGGCCATAAAATTGGAAATCCGCGCGAGTCCCAAATTTTCGTGTGCTATAGCCCACGCCTTCTGCCGTGGCCCCGGGCCCCCGGACCTGAATCGTCTAAACTTTTTCTCGGACATCCAATACGGCCAAACGAACCATAGTCACCGCCCCGCCATGACCAAATTACATTTTTTGGATGTTTACGGCCATAAAATTGGAAATCCGTGCGAGTCCCAAATTTTCATGTGCTATAGCCCACGCCTTCTGCCGTGTCCCCGGGCCCCCGGACCTGAATCGTCTAAACTTTTTCTCGGACATCCAATACGGCCAAAAGAACCATAGTCATTGCCCCGCCATGAACAAATTACATTTTTTGGATGTTTACGGCCATAAAATTGGACATCCGCGCGAGTCCCAAATTTTCGTGTGCAATAGCCTACGCCTTCTGCCTTGGCCCCGGGCCCCCGGACCCGAATCGTCTAAACTTTTTCTCGGACATCCAATACGACCAAACGAACCATAGTCACCGCCCCGCCATGACCAAACTACATTTTTTGGATGTTTACGGCCATAAAATTGGAAATGCGTGCGAGTCCCAAATTTTCATGTGCTATAGCCCACGCCTTCTGCCGTGACCCCGGGCCCCCGGACCTGAATCGTCTAAACTTTTTCTCGGACATCCAATACGGCCAAAAGAACCATAGTCATTGCCCCGCCATGAACAAATTACATTTTTTGGATGTTTACGGCCATAAAATTGGACATCCGCGCGAGTCCCAAATTTTCGTGTGCTATAGCCTACGCCTTCTGCCGTGGCCCCGGGCCCCCGGACCCGAATCGTCTAAACTTTTTCTCGGACATCCAGTACGACCAAACGAACCATAGTCACTGCCCCGCCATGACCAAACTACATTTTTTGGATGTTTACGGCCATAAAATTGGAAATCCGTGCGAGTCCCAAATTTTCATGTGCTATAGCCCACGCCTTCTGCCGTGTCCCCGGGCCCCCGCACCTGAATCGTCTAAACTTTTTCTCGGACATCCAATGCGGCCAAAAGAACCATAGTCAGTGCCCCACCATGAACAAATTACATTTTTTGGATGTTTACGGCCATAAAATTGGAAATCCGCGCGAGTCCCAAATTTTGTGTGCTATAGCCCACGCCTTCTGCCGTGACCCCGGGCCCCCGGACCTGAATCGTCTAAACTTTCTCTCGGATATCCAATACGGCCAAACGAACCATAGTCACTGCCCCGCCATGACCAATCTACATTTTTTGGATGTTTACGGCCATAAAATTGGAAATCCGCGCGAGTCCCAAATTTTCGTATGCTATAGCCCACGCCTTCTGCCGTGACCCCGGACCCCCGGACCTGAATCGTCTTAACTTTTTCTCGGACATCCAAAAAATGTAGTTTGGTCATGGCGGGGCAGTGACTATGGTTCGTTTTGTCGTACTGGATGTCCGTGAAAAAGTTTAGACGATTCGGGTCCGGGGTCCCGGGGCCACGGCAGAAGGCGTAGGCTATAGCACACGAAAATTTGGGACTCGCGCGGATGTCCAATTTTATGGCCGTAAACATCCAAAAAATGTAATTTGTTCATGGCGGGGCAATGACTATGGTTCTTTTGGCCGTATTGGATGTCCGAGAAAAAGTTTAGACGATTCAGGTCCGGGGGCCCGGGGTCACGGCAGAAGGCGTGGGCTATAGCACATGAAAATTTGGGACTCGCACGGATTTCCAATTTGATGGCTGTAAACATCCAAAAAATGTAATTTGGTTATGGCGGGGCGGTGACTATGGTTCGTTTGGCCGTATTGGATATCCGAGAGAAAGTTTAGACGATTCAGGTCCGGGGGCCCGGGGTCACGGCAGAAGGCGTGGGCTATAGCACACAAAATTTGGGACTCGCGCGGATTTCCAATTTTATGGCCGTAAACATCCAAAAAATGTAATTTGGTCATGGAAGGGCGGTGACTATGGTTCCTTTGGCCGTATTGGATATCCGAGAAAAAGTTTAGACGATTCAGGTCCGGGGGCCCGGGGTCACGGCAGAAGGCGTGGGCTATAGCACATGAAAATTTGGGACTCGCACGGATTTCAAATTTATTGGCCGTAAACATCCAAAAAATGTAGTTTGGTCATGGCGGGGCGGTGACTATGGTTCGTTTGGTCGTATTTGATGTCCGAGATAACGTTTAGACGATTCGGGTCCGGGGGCCCGGGGCCAAGGCAGAAGGCGTAGGCTATTGCACACGAAAATTTGGGACTCGCGCGGATGTCCAATTTTATGGCCGTAAACATCCAAAAAATGTAATTTGTTCATGGCGGGGCCATGACTATGGTTCTTTTGGCCGCATTGGATGTCCGAGAAAAAGTTTAGACGATTCAGGTCCGGGGGCCCGGGGACACGGCAGAAGGCGTGGGCTATAGCACATGAAAATTTGGGACTCGCACGGATTTCCAATTTTATGGCCGTAAACATCCAAAAAATGTAATTTGGTCATGGCGGGGCGGTGACTATGGTTCCTTTGGCCATATTGGATGTCCGAGAAAAATTTTAGACGACTCGAGTCCGTGTGTGCCCGGGGCCACGGCAGAAGGCGTGGGCTATAACACACAAAATTTGGGACTCGCGCGGATTTCCAATTTGATGGCTGTAAACATCCAAAAAATGTAATTTGGTTATGGCGGGGCGGTGACTATGGTTCGTTTGGCCGTATTGGATATCCGAGAAAAAGTTTAGACGATTCAGGTCCGGGGGCCCGGGGTCACGGCAGAAGGCGTGGGCTATAGCACACAAAATTTGGGACTCGCGCGGATTTCCAATTTTATGGCCGTAAACATCCAAAAAATGTAATTTGGTCATGGAAGGGCGGTGACTATGGTTCCTTTGGCCGTATTGGATATCTGAGAAAAAGTTTAGACGATTCAGGTCCGGGGGCCCGGGGTCACGGCAGAAGGCGTGGGCTATAGCACACGAAAATTTGGGACTCGCGCGGATTTCCAATTTTATGGCCGTAAACATCCAAAAAATGTAGTTTGGTCATGGCGGGGCAGTGACTATGGTTCGTTTGGTCGTACTGGATGTCCGTGAAAAAGTTTAGACGATTCGGGTCCGGGGTCCCGGGGCCACGGCAGAAGGCGTAGGCTATAGCACACGAAAATTTGGGACTCGCGCGGATGTCCAATTTTATGGCCGTAAACATCCAAAAAATGTAATTTGTTCATGGCGGGGCAATGACTATGGTTCTTTTGGCCGTATTGGATGTCCGAGAAAAAGTTTAGACGATTCAGGTCCGGGGGCCCGGGGTCACGGCAGAAGGCGTGGGCTATAGCACATGAAAATTTGGGACTCGCATGCATTTCCAATTTTATGGCCGTAAACATCCAAAAAATGTAGTTTGGTCATGGCGGGGCGGTGACTATGGTTCGTTTGGTCGTATTTGATGTCCGAGAAAAAGTTTAGACGATTCGGGTCCGGGGGCCCGGGGCCACGGCAGAAGGCGTAGGCTATAGCACACGAAAATTTGGGACTCGCGCGGATGTCCAATTTTATGGCCGTAAACATCCAAAAAATGTAATTTGGTTATGGCGGGGCGGTGACTATGGTTCGTTTGGCCGTATTGGATATCCGAGTAAAAGTTTAGACGATTCAGGTCCGGGGGCCCGGGTTCACGGCAGAAGGCGTGGGCTATAGCACATGAAAATTTGGGACTCGCACGGATTTCCAATTTTATGGCCGTAAACATCCAAAAAATGTAATTTGGTCATGGCGGGGCGGTGACTATGGTTCCTTTGGCCATATTGGATGTCCGAGAAAAAGTTTAGACGATTCAGGTCCGGGGGCCCGGGGTCACGGCAGAAGGCGTGGGCTATAGCACACAAAATTTGGGACTCGCGCGGATTTCCAATTTTATGGCCGTAAACATCCAAAAAATGTAATTTGGTCATGGAAGGGCGGTGACTATGGTTCCTTTGGCCGTATTGGATATCTGAGAAAAAGTTTAGACGATTCAGGTCCGGGGGCCCGGGGTCACGGCAGAAGGCGTGGGCTATAGCACACGAAAATTTGGGACTCGCGCGGATTTCCAATTTTATGGCCGTAAACATCCAAAAAATGTAGTTTGGTCATGGCGGGGCAGTGACTATGGTTCGTTTGGTCGTACTGGATGTCCGAGAAAAAGTTTAGACGATTCGGGTCCGGGGGCCCGGGGCCACGGCAGAAGGCGTAGGCTATAGCACACGAAAATTTGGGACTCGCGCGGATGTCCAATTTTATGGCCGTAAACATCCAAAAAATGTAATTTGTTCATGGCGGGGCAATGACTATGGTTCTTTTGGCCGTATTGGATGTCCGAGAAAAAGTTTAGACGATTCAGGTCCGGGGGCCCGGGGTCACGGCAGAAGGCGTGGGCTATAGCACATGAAAATTTGGGACTCGCACGGATTTCCAATTTTATGGCCGTAAACATCCAAAAAATGTAGTTTGGTCATGGCGGGGCGGTGACTATGGTTCGTTTGGTCGTATTGGATGTCCGAGAAAAAGTTTAGACGATTCGGGTCCGGGGGCCCGGGGCCAAGGCAGAAGGCGTAGGCTATTGCACACGAAAATTTGGGACTCTCGGATGTCCAATTTTATGGCCGTAAACATCCAAAAAATGTAATTTGTTCATGGTGGGGCAATGACTATGGTTCTTTTGGCCGCATTGGATGTCCGAGAAAAAGTTTAGACGATTCAGGTCCGGGGGCCCGGGGACACGGCAGAAGGCGTGGGCTATAGCACATGAAAATTTGGGACTCGCACGGATTTCCAATTTTATGGCCGTAAACATCCAAAAAATGTAGTTTGGTCATGGCGGGGCGGTGACTATGGTTCGTTTGGTCGTATTTGATGTCCGAGAAAAAGTTTAGACGATTCGGGTCCGGGGGCCCGGGGCCACGGCAGAAGGCGTAGGCTATAGCACACGAAAATTTGGGACTCGCGCGGATTTCCAATTTTATGGCCGTAAACATCCAAAAAATGTAATTTGTTCATGGCGGGGCGGTGACTATGGTTCGTTTGGCCGTATTGGATGTCCGAGAAAAAGTTTAGACGATTCAGGTCCGGGGGCCCGGGGTCACGGCAGAAGGCGTGGGCTATAGCACATGAAAATTTGGGACTCGCACGGATTTCCAATTTTATGGCCGTAAACATCCAAAAAATGTAATTTGGTCATGGCGGGGCGGTGACTATGGTTCCTTTGGCCGTATTGGATGTCCGAGAAAAAGTTTAGACGATTCAGGTCCGGGGGTCCGGGGTCACGGCAGAAGGCGTGGGCTATAGCATACGAAAATTTGGGACTCGCGCGGATTTCCAATTTTATGGCCGTAAACATCCAAAAAATGTAGATTGGTCATGGCGGGGCAGTGACTATGGTTCGTTTGGCCGTATTGGATATCCGAGAGAAAGTTTAGACGATTCAGGTCCGGGGGCCCGGGGTCACGGCAGAAGGCGTGGGCTATAGCACACAAAATTTGGGACTCGCGCGGATTTCCAATTTTATGGCCGTAAACATCCAAAAAATGTAATTTGGTTATGGCGGGGCGGTGACTATGGTTCGTTTGGCCGTATTGGATATCCGAGAAAAAGTTTAGACGATTCAGGTCCGGGGGCCCAGGGTCACGGCAGAAGGCGTGGGCTATAGCACACAAAATTTGGGACTCGCGCGGATTTCCAATTTTATGGCCGTAAACATCCAAAAAATGTAATTTGGTCATGGAAGGGCGGTGACTATGGTTCCTTTGGCCGTATTGGATATCTGAGAAAAAGTTTAGACGATTCAGGTCCGGGGGCCCGGGGTCACGGCAGAAGGCGTGGGCTATAGCACACGAAAATTTGGGACTCGCGCGGATTTCCAATTTTATGGCCGTAAACATCCAAAAAATGTAGTTTGGTCATGGCGGGGCAGTGACTATGGTTCGTTTTGTCGTACTGGATGTCCGTGAAAAAGTTTAGACGATTCGGGTCCGGGGTCCCGGGGCCACGGCAGAAGGCGTAGGCTATAGCACACGAAAATTTGGGACTCGCGCGGATGTCCAATTTTATGGCCGTAAACATCCAAAAAATGTAATTTGTTCATGGCGGGGTAATGACTATGGTTCTTTTGGCCGTATTGGATGTCCGAGAAAAAGTTTAGACGATTCAGGTCCGGGGGCCCGGGGTCACGGCAGAAGGCGTGGGCTATAGCACATGGAAATTTGGGACTCGCACGGATTTCCAATTTTATGGCTGTAAACATCCAAAAAATGTAATTTGGTTATGGCGGGGCGGTGACTATGGTTCGTTTGGCCGTATTGGATATCCGAGAGAAAGTTTAGACGATTCAGGTCCGGGGGCCCGGGGTCACGGCAGAAGGCGTGGGCTATAGCACACAAAATTTGCGACTCGCGCGGATTTCCAATTTTATGGCCGTAAACATCCAAAAAATGTAATTTGGTCATGGAAGGGCGGTGACTATGGTTCCTTTGGCCGTATTGGATATCCGAGAAAAAGTTTAGACGATTCAGGTCCGGGGGCCCGGGGTCACGGCAGAAGGTGTGGGCTAGCACACGAAAATTAGGGACTCGCGCGGATTTAAAATTTATTGGCCGTAAACATCCAAAAAATGTAGTTTGGTCATGACGGGGCGGTGACTATGGTTCGTTTGGTCGTATTTGATGTCCGAGATAACGTTTAGACGATTCGGGTCCGGGGGCCCGGGGCCAAGGCAGAAGGCGTAGGCTATTGCACACGAAAATTTGGGACTCGCGCGGATGTCCAATTTTATGGCCGTAAACATCCAAAAAATGTAATTTGTTCATGGCGGGGCCATGACTATGGTTCTTTTGGCCGCATTGGATGTCCGAGAAAAAGTTTAGACGATTCAGGTCCGGGGGCCCGGGGACACGGCAGAAGGCGTGGGCTATAGCACATGAAAATTTGGGACTCGCACGGATTTCCAATTTTATGGCCGTAAACATCCAAAAAATGTAATTTGGTCATGGCGGGGCGGTGACTATGGTTCCTTTGGCCATATTGGATGTACGAGAAAAATTTTAGACGACTCGAGTCCGTGTGTGCCCGGGGCCACGGCAGAAGGCGTGGGCTATAACACACAAAATTTGGGACTCGCGCGGATTTCCAATTTGATGGCTGTAAACATCCAAAAAATGTAATTTGGTTATGGCGGGGCGGTGACTATGGTTCGTTTGGCCGTATTGGATATCCGAGAAAAAGTTTAGACGATTCAGGTCCGGGGGCCCAGGGTCACGGCAGAAGGCGTGGGCTATAGCACACAAAATTTGGGACTCGCGCGGATTTCCAATTTTATGGCCGTAAACATCCAAAAAATGTAATTTGGTCATGGAAGGGCGGTGACTATGGTTCCTTTGGCCGTATTGGATATCTGAGAAAAAGTTTAGACGATTCAGGTCCGGGGGCCCGGGGTCACGGCAGAAGGCGTGGGCTATAGCACACGAAAATTTGGGACTCGCGCGGATTTCCAATTTTATGGCCGTAAACATCCAAAAAATGTAGTTTGGTCATGGCGGGGCAGTGACTATGGTTCGTTTTGTCGTACTGGATGTCCGTGAAAAAGTTTAGACGATTCGGGTCCGGGGTCCCGGGGCCACGGCAGAAGGCGTAGGCTATAGCACACGAAAATTTGGGACTCGCGCGGATGTCTAATTTTATGGCCGTAAACATCCAAAAAATGTAATTTGTTCATGGCGGGGCAATGACTATGGTTCTTTTGGCCGTATTGGATGTCCGAGAAAAAGTTTAGACGATTCAGGTCCGGGGGCCCGGGGTCACGGCAGAAGGCGTGGGTATAGCACATGAAAATTTGGGACTCGCACGCATTTCCAATTTTATGACCGTAAACATCCAAAAAATGTAGTTTGGTCATGGCGGGGCGGTGACTATATTTCGTTTGGCCGTATTGGATATCCGAGTAAAAGTTTAGACGATTCAGGTCCGGGGGCCCGGGTTCACGGCAGAAGGCGTGGGCTATAGCACATGAAAATTTGGGACTCGCGCGGATTTCCAATTTTATGGCCGTAAACATCCAAAAAATGTAATTTGGTCATGGCGGGGCGGTGACTATGGTTCCTTTGGCCATATTGGATGTCTGAGAAAAATTTTAGACGACTCGAGTCCGGGTGCCCGGGGCCACGGCAGAAGGCGTGGGCTATAGCATACAAAATTTGGGACTCGCGCGGATTTCCAATTTGATGGCTGTAAACATCCAAAAAATGTAATTTGGTTATGGCGGGGCGGTGACTATGGTTCGTTTGGCCGTATTGGATATCCGAGAGAAAGTTTAGACGATTCAGGTCCGGGGGCCCGGGGTCACGGCAGAAGGCGTGGGCTATAGCACACAAAATTTGCGACTCGCGCGGATTTCCAATTTTATGGCCCTAAACATCCAAAAAATGTAATTTGGTCATGAAAGGGCGGTGACTATGGTTCCTTTGGCCGTATTGGATATCTGAGAAAAAGTTTAGACGATTCAGGTCCGGGGGCCCGGGGTCACGGCAGAAGGCGTGGGTATAGCACATGAAAATTTGGGACTCGCACGCATTTCCAATTTTATGACCGTAAACATCCAAAAAATGTAGTTTGGTCATGGCGGGGCGGTGACTATGGTTCGTTTGGTCGTATTTGATGTCCGAGAGAAAGTTTAGACGATTCAGGTCCGGGGGCCCGGGGCCACGGCAGAAGGCGTAGGCTATAGCACACGAAAATTTGCGACTCGCGCGGATTTCCAATTTTATGGCCGTAAACATCCAAAAAATGTAATTTGGTTATGGCGGGGCGGTGACTATATTTCGTTTGGCCGTATTGGATGTCCGAGAAAAAGTTTAGACGATTCGGGTCCGGGGGCCCGGGGACACGGTAGAAGGCGTGGGCTATAGCACATGAAAATTTGGGACGCGCACGGATTTCCAATTTTATGGCCGTAAACATCCAAAAAATGTAATTTGGTCATGGCGGGGCAGTGACTATGGTTCCTTTGGCCATATTGGATGTTTGAGAAAAATTTTAGACGACTCGAGTCCGGGTGCCCGGGGCCACGACAGAAGGCGTGGGCTATGGCACACAAAATTTGGGACTCGCACGGATTTCCAATTTGATGGCTGTAAACATCCAAAAATGTAATTTGGTTATGGCGGGGCGGTGACTATGGTTCGTTTGGCCGTATTGGATATCCGAGAGAAAGTTTAGACGATTCAGGTCCGGGGGCCCGGGGTCACGGCAGAAGGCGTGGGCTATAGCACACAAAATTTGCGATTCGCGCGGATTTCCAATTTTATGGCCGTAAACATCCAAAAAATGTAATTTGGTCATGGAAGGGCGGTGACTATGGTTCCTTTGGCCGTATTGGATATCTGAGAAAAAGTTTAGACGATTCAGGTCCGGGGGCCCGGGGTCACGGCAGAAGGCGTGGGCTATAACACACAAAATTTGGGACTCGCGCGGATTTCCAATTTGATGGCTGTAAACATCCAAAAAATGTAATTTGGTTATGGCAGGGCGGTGACTATGGTTCGTTTGGTCGTACTGGATGTCTGAGAAAAAGTTTAGACGATTCGGGTCCGGGGGCCCGGGGCCATGGCAGAAGGCGTAGGCTATAGCACACGAAAATTTGGGACTCGCGCGGATGTCCAATTTTATGGCCGTAAACATCCAAAAAATGTAATTTGTTCATGGCGGGGCAATGACTATGGTTCTTTTGGCCGTATTGGATGTCCGAGAAAAAGTTTAGACGATTCAGGTCCGGGGGCCCGGGGTCACGGCAGAAGGCGTGGGCTATAGCACATGAAAATTTGGGACTCGCACGCATTTCCAATTTTATGGCCGTAAACATCCAAAAAATGTAGTTTGGTCATGGCGGGGCGGTGACTATGGTTCGTTTGGTCGTATTTGATGTCCGAGAAAAAGTTTAGACGATTCGGGTCCGGGGGCCCGGGGCCACGGCAGAAGGCGTAGGCTATAGCACACGAAAATTTGGGACTCGCGCGGATGTCCAATTTTATGGCCGTAAACATCCAAAAAATGTAATTTGGTCATGGCGGGGCGGTGACTATATTTCGTTTGGCCGTATTGGATATCCGAGTAAAAGTTTAGACGATTCAGGTCCGGGGGCCCGGGGTCACGGCAGAAGGCGTGGGTATAGCACATGAAAATTTGGGACTCGCACGCATTTCCAATTTTATGGCCGTAAACATCCAAAAAATGTAGTTTGGTCATGGCGGGGCGGTGACTATGGTTCCTTTGGCCATATTGGATGTCTGAGAAAAATTTTAGACGACTCGAGTCCGGGTGCCCGGGGCCACGGCAGAAGGCGTGGGCTATAGCACACAAAATTTGGGACTCGCGCGGATTTCCAATTTGATGGCTGTAAACATCCAAAAAATGTAATTTGGTTATGGCGGGGCGGTGACTATGGTTCGTTTGGCCGTATTGGATATCCGAGAGAAAGTTTAGACGATTCAGGTCCGGGGGCCCGGGGTCACGGCAGAAGGCGTGGGCTATAGCACACAAAATTTGCGACTCGCGCAGATTTCCAATTTTATGGCCGTAAACATCCAAAAAATGTAATTTGGTCATGGAAGGGCGGTGACTATGGTTCCTTTGGCCGTATTGGATATCTGAGAAAAAGTTTAGATGATTCAGGTCCGGGGGCCCGGGGTCACGGCAGAAGGCATGGGCTATAGCACAGGAAAATTAGGGACTCGCGCGGATTTCCAATTTAATGGCCGTAAACATCCAAAAAATGTAGTTTGGTCATGGCGGGGAGGTGACTATGTTTCGTTTGGTCGTATTTGATGTCCGAGATAAAGTTTAGACGATTCGGGTCCGGGGGCCCGGGGCTAAGGCAGAAGGCGTAGGCTATTGCACACGAAAATTTGGGACTCGCGCGGATGTCCAATTTTATGGCCGTAAACATCCAAAAAATGTAATTTGTTCATGGCGGGGCCATGACTATGGTTCGTTTGGCCGTATTGGATATCCGAGAAAAAGTTTAGACGATTTAGGTCCGGGGGCCCGGGGTCACAGCAGAAGGCGTGGGCTATAGCACACAAAATTTGGGACTCGCGCGGATGTCCAATTTTATGGCCGTAAACATCCAAAAAATGTAATTTGTTCATGGCGGGGCCATGACTATGGTTCTTTTGGCCGCATTGGATGTCCGAGAAAAAGTTTAGACGATTCAGGTCCGGGGGCCCGGGGACACGGCAGAAGGCGTGGGCTATAGCACATGAAAATTTGGGACTCGCACGGATTTCCAATTTTATGGCCGTAAACATCCAAAAAATGTAATTTGGTCATGGCGGGGCGGTGACTATGGTTCCTTTGGCCATATTGGATGTACGAGAAAAATTTTAGACGACTCGAGTCCGTGTGTGCCCGGGGCCACGGCAGAAGGCGTGGGCTATAACACACAAAATTTGGGACTCGCGCGGATTTCCAATTTGATGGCTGTAAACATCCAAAAAATGTAATTTGGTTATGGCGGGGCGGTGACTATGGTTCGTTTGGCCGTATTGGATATCCGAGAAAAAGTTTAGACGATTCAGGTCCGGGGGCCCAGGGTCACGGCAGAAGGCGTGGGCTATAGCACACAAAATTTGGGACTCGCGCGGATTTCCAATTTTATGGCCGTAAACATCCAAAAAATGTAATTTGGTCATGGAAGGGCGGTGACTATGGTTCCTTTGGCCGTATTGGATATCTGAGAAAAAGTTTAGACGATTCAGGTCCGGGGGCCCGGGGTCACGGCAGAAGGCGTGGGCTATAGCACACGAAAATTTGGGACTCGCGCGGATTTCCAATTTTATGGCCGTAAACATCCAAAAAATGTAGTTTGGTCATGGCGGGGCAGTGACTATGGTTCGTTTTGTCGTACTGGATGTCCGTGAAAAAGTTTAGACGATTCGGGTCCGGGGTCCCGGGGCCACGGCAGAAGGCGTAGGCTATAGCACACGAAAATTTGGGACTCGCGCGGATGTCAAATTTTATGGCCGTAAACATCCAAAAAATGTAATTTGTTCATGGCGGGGTAATGACTATGGTTCTTTTGGCCGTATTGGATGTCCGAGAAAAAGTTTAGACGATTCAGGTCCGGGGGCCCGGGGTCACGGCAGAAGGCGTGGGCTATAGCACATGAAAATTTGGGACTCGCACGGATTTCCAATTTTATGGCTGTAAACATCCAAAAAATGTAATTTGGTTATGGCGGGGCGGTGACTATGGTTCGTTTGGCCGTATTGGATATCCGAGAGAAAGTTTAGACGATTCAGGTCCGGGGGCCCGGGGTCACGGCAGAAGGCGTGGGCTATAGCACACAAAATTTGCGACTCGCGCGGATTTCCAATTTTATGGCCGTAAACATCCAAAAAATGTAATTTGGTCATGGAAGGGCGGTGACTATGGTTCCTTTGGCCGTATTGGATATCTGAGAAAAAGTTTAGACGATTCAGGTCCGGGGGCCCGGGGTCACGGCAGAAGGTGTGGGCTAGCACACGAAAATTAGGGACTCGCGCGGATTTCAAATTTATTGGCCGTAAACATCCAAAAAATGTAGTTTGGTCATGGCGGGGCGGTGACTATGGTTCGTTTGGTCGTATTTGATGTCCGAGATAACGTTTAGACGATTCGGGTCCGGGGGCCCGGGGCCAAGGCAGAAGGCGTAGGCTATTGCACACGAAAATTTGGGACTCGCGCGGATGTCCAATTTTATGGCCGTAAACATCCAAAAAATGTAATTTGTTCATGGCGGGGCCATGACTATGGTTCTTTTGGCCGCATTGGATGTCCGAGAAAAAGTTTAGACGATTCAGGTCCGGGGGCCCGGGGACACGGCAGAAGGCGTGGGCTATAGCACATGAAAATTTGGGACTCGCACGGATTTCCAATTTTATGGCCGTAAACATCCAAAAAATGTAATTTGGTCATGGCGGGGCGGTGACTATGGTTCCTTTGGCCATATTGGATGTACGAGAAAAATTTTAGACGACTCGAGTCCGTGTGTGCCCGGGGCCACGGCAGAAGGCGTGGGCTATAACACACAAAATTTGGGACTCGCGCGGATTTCCAATTTGATGGCTGTAAACATCCAAAAAATGTAATTTGGTTATGGCAGGGCGGTGACTATGGTTCGTTTGGCCGTATTGGATATCCGAGAAAAAGTTTAGACGATTCAGGTCCGGGGGCCCGGGGTCACGGCAGAAGGCGTGGGCTATAGCACACAAAATTTTGGACTCGCGCGGATTTCCAATTTTATGGCCGTAAACATCCAAAAAATGTAATTTGGTCATGGAAGGGCGGTGACTATGGTTCCTTTGGCCGTATTGGATATCTGAGAAAAAGTTTAGACGATTCAGGTCCGGGGGCCCGGGGTCACGGCAGAAGGCGTGGGCTATAGCACACGAAAACATCCAAAAAATGAAGTTTGGTCATGGCGGGGCAGTGACTATGGTTCGTTTGGTCGTACTGGATGTCCGTGAAAAAGTTTAGACGATTCGGGTCCGGGGTCCCGGGGCCACGGCAGAAGGCGTAGGCTATAGCACACGAAAATTTGGGACTCGCGCGGATGTCCAATTTTATGGCCGTAAACATCCAAAAAATGTAATTTGTTCATGGCGGGGCAATGACTATGGTTCTTTTGGCCGTATTGGATGTCCGAGAAAAAGTTTAGACGATTCAGGTCCGGGGGCCCGGGGTCACGGCAGAAGGCGTGGGTATAGCACATGAAAATTTGGGACTCGCACGCATTTCCAATTTTATGGCCGTAAACATCCAAAAAATGTAGTTTGGTCATGGCGGGGCGGTGACTATGGTTCGTTTGGTCATATTTGATGTCCGAGAAAAAGTTTAGACGATTCGGGTCCGGGGGCCCGGGGCCACGGCAGAAGGCGTAGGCTATAGCACACGAAAATTTGGGACTCGCGCGGATGTCCAATTTTATGGCCGTAAACATCCAAAAAATGTAATTTGGTTATGGCGGGGCGGTGACTATATTTCGTTTGGCCGTATTGGATATCCGAGTAAAAGTTTAGACGATTCAGGTCCGGGGGCCCGGGTTCACGGCAGAAGGCGTGGGCTATAGCACATGAAAATTTGGGACTCGCACGGATTTCCAATTTTATGGCCGTAAACATCCAAAAAATGTAATTTGGTCATGGCGGGGCGGTGACTATGGTTCCTTTGGCCATATTGGATGTCTGAGAAAAATTTTAGACGACTCGAGTCCGGGTGCCCGGGGCCACGGCAGAAGGCGTGGGCTATAGCACACAAAATTTGGGACTCGCGCGGATTTCCAATTTGATGGCTGTAAACATCCAAAAAATGTAATTTGGTTATGGCGGGGCGGTGACTATGGTTCGTTTGGCCGTATTGGATATCCGAGAGAAAGTTTAGACGATTCAGGTCCGGGGGCCCGGGGTCACGGCAGAAGGCGTGGGCTATAGCACACAAAATTTTACGACTCGCGCGGATTTCCAATTTTATGGCCCTAAACATCCAAAAAATGTAATTTGGTCATGAAAGGGCGGTGACTATGGTTCCTTTGGCCGTATTGGATATCTGAGAAAAAGTTTAGACGATTCAGGTCCGGGGGCCCGGGGTCACGGCAGAAGGCGTGGGCTATAGCACACGAAAATTTGGGACTCGCGCGGATTTCCAATTTTATGGCCGTAAACATCCAAAAAATGTAGTTTGGTTATGGCGGGGCAGTGACTATGGTTCGTTTGGTCGTACTGGATGTCTGAGAAAAAGTTTAGACGATTCGGGTCCGGGGGCCCGGGGCCATGGCAGAAGGCGTAGGCTATAGCACACGAAAATTTGGGACTCGCGCGGATGTCCAATTTTATGGCCGTAAACATCCAAAAAATGTAATTTGTTCATGGCGGGGCAATGACTATGGTTCTTTTGGCCGTATTGGATGTCCGAGAAAAAGTTTAGACGATTCAGGTCCGGGGGCCCGGGGTCACGGCAGAAGGCGTGGGTATAGCACATGAAAATTTGGGACTCGCACGCATTTCCAATTTTATGGCCGTAAACATCCAAAAAATGTAGTTTGGTCATGGCGGGGCGGTGACTATGGTTCGTTTGGTCGTATTTGATGTCCGAGAAAAAGTTTAGACGATTCGGGTCCGGGGGCCCGGGGCCACGGCAGAAGGCGTAGGCTATAGCACACGAAAATTTGGGACTCGCGCGGATGTCCAATTTTATGGCCGTAAACATCCAAAAAATGTAATTTGGTCATGGCGGGGCGGTGACTATATTTCGTTTGGCCGTATTGGATATCCGAGTAAAAGTTTAGACGATTCAGGTCCGGGGGCCCGGGGTCACGGCAGAAGGCGTGGGTATAGCACATGAAAATTTGGGACTCGCACGCATTTCCAATTTTATGGCCGTAAACATCCAAAAAATGTAGTTTGGTCATGGCGGGGCGGTGACTATGGTTCCTTTGGCCATATTGGATGTCTGAGAAAAATTTTAGACGACTCGAGTCCGGGTGCCCGGGGCCACGGCAGAAGGCGTGGGCTATAGCACACAAAATTTGGGACTCGCGCGGATTTCCAATTTGATGGCTGTAAACATCCAAAAAATGTAATTTGGTTATGGCGGGGCGGTGACTATGGTTCGTTTGGCCGTATTGGATATCCGAGAGAAAGTTTAGACGATTCAGGTCCGGGGGCCCGGGGTCACGGCAGAAGGCGTGGGCTATAGCACACAAAATTTGCGACTCGCGCAGATTTCCAATTTTATGGCCGTAAACATCCAAAAAATGTAATTTGGTCATGGAAGGGCGGTGACTATGGTTCCTTTGGCCGTATTGGATATCTGAGAAAAAGTTTAGATGATTCAGGTCCGGGGGCCCGGGGTCACGGCAGAAGGCATGGGCTATAGCACAGGAAAATTAGGGACTCGCGCGGATTTCCAATTTAATGGCCGTAAACATCCAAAAAATGTAGTTTGGTCATGGCGGGGAGGTGACTATGTTTCGTTTGGTCGTATTTGATGTCCGAGATAAAGTTTAGACGATTCGGGTCCGGGGGCCCGGGGCTAAGGCAGAAGGCGTAGGCTATTGCACACGAAAATTTGGGACTCGCGCGGATGTCCAATTTTATGGCCGTAAACATCCAAAAAATGTAATTTGTTCATGGCGGGGCCATGACTATGGTTCGTTTGGCCGTATTGGATATCCGAGAAAAAGTTTAGACGATTTAGGTCCGGGGGCCCGGGGTCACAGCAGAAGGCGTGGGCTATAGCACACAAAATTTGGGACTCGCGCGGATGTCCAATTTTATGGCCGTAAACATCCAAAAAATGTAATTTGTTCATGGCGGGGCCATGACTATGGTTCTTTTGGCCGCATTGGATGTCCGAGAAAAAGTTTAGACGATTCAGGTCCGGGGGCCCGGGGACACGGCAGAAGGCGTGGGCTATAGCACATGAAAATTTGGGACTCGCACGGATTTCCAATTTTATGGCCGTAAACATCCAAAAAATGTAATTTGGTCATGGCGGGGCGGTGACTATGGTTCCTTTGGCCATATTGGATGTACGAGAAAAATTTTAGACGACTCGAGTCCGTGTGTGCCCGGGGCCACGGCAGAAGGCGTGGGCTATAACACACAAAATTTGGGACTCGCGCGGATTTCCAATTTGATGGCTGTAAACATCCAAAAAATGTAATTTGGTTATGGCGGGGCGGTGACTATGGTTCGTTTGGCCGTATTGGATATCCGAGAAAAAGTTTAGACGATTCAGGTCCGGGGGCCCAGGGTCACGGCAGAAGGCGTGGGCTATAGCACACAAAATTTGGGACTCGCGCGGATTTCCAATTTTATGGCCGTAAACATCCAAAAAATGTAATTTGGTCATGGAAGGGCGGTGACTATGGTTCCTTTGGCCGTATTGGATATCTGAGAAAAAGTTTAGACGATTCAGGTCCGGGGGCCCGGGGTCACGGCAGAAGGCGTGGGCTATAGCACACGAAAATTTGGGACTCGCGCGGATTTCCAATTTTATGGCCGTAAACATCCAAAAAATGTAGTTTGGTCATGGCGGGGCAGTGACTATGGTTCGTTTTGTCGTACTGGATGTCCGTGAAAAAGTTTAGACGATTCGGGTCCGGGGTCCCGGGGCCACGGCAGAAGGCGTAGGCTATAGCACACGAAAATTTGGGACTCGCGCGGATGTCAAATTTTATGGCCGTAAACATCCAAAAAATGTAATTTGTTCATGGCGGGGTAATGACTATGGTTCTTTTGGCCGTATTGGATGTCCGAGAAAAAGTTTAGACGATTCAGGTCCGGGGGCCCGGGGTCACGGCAGAAGGCGTGGGCTATAGCACATGAAAATTTGGGACTCGCACGGATTTCCAATTTTATGGCTGTAAACATCCAAAAAATGTAATTTGGTTATGGCGGGGCGGTGACTATGGTTCGTTTGGCCGTATTGGATATCCGAGAGAAAGTTTAGACGATTCAGGTCCGGGGGCCCGGGGTCACGGCAGAAGGCGTGGGCTATAGCACACAAAATTTGCGACTCGCGCGGATTTCCAATTTTATGGCCGTAAACATCCAAAAAATGTAATTTGGTCATGGAAGGGCGGTGACTATGGTTCCTTTGGCCGTATTGGATATCTGAGAAAAAGTTTAGACGATTCAGGTCCGGGGGCCCGGGGTCACGGCAGAAGGTGTGGGCTAGCACACGAAAATTAGGGACTCGCGCGGATTTCAAATTTATTGGCCGTAAACATCCAAAAAATGTAGTTTGGTCATGGCGGGGCGGTGACTATGGTTCGTTTGGTCGTATTTGATGTCCGAGATAACGTTTAGACGATTCGGGTCCGGGGGCCCGGGGCCAAGGCAGAAGGCGTAGGCTATTGCACACGAAAATTTGGGACTCGCGCGGATGTCCAATTTTATGGCCGTAAACATCCAAAAAATGTAATTTGTTCATGGCGGGGCCATGACTATGGTTCTTTTGGCCGCATTGGATGTCCGAGAAAAAGTTTAGACGATTCAGGTCCGGGGGCCCGGGGACACGGCAGAAGGCGTGGGCTATAGCACATGAAAATTTGGGACTCGCACGGATTTCCAATTTTATGGCCGTAAACATCCAAAAAATGTAATTTGGTCATGGCGGGGCGGTGACTATGGTTCCTTTGGCCATATTGGATGTACGAGAAAAATTTTAGACGACTCGAGTCCGTGTGTGCCCGGGGCCACGGCAGAAGGCGTGGGCTATAACACACAAAATTTGGGACTCGCGCGGATTTCCAATTTGATGGCTGTAAACATCCAAAAAATGTAATTTGGTTATGGCAGGGCGGTGACTATGGTTCGTTTGGCCGTATTGGATATCCGAGAAAAAGTTTAGACGATTCAGGTCCGGGGGCCCGGGGTCACGGCAGAAGGCGTGGGCTATAGCACACAAAATTTTGGACTCGCGCGGATTTCCAATTTTATGGCCGTAAACATCCAAAAAATGTAATTTGGTCATGGAAGGGCGGTGACTATGGTTCCTTTGGCCGTATTGGATATCTGAGAAAAAGTTTAGACGATTCAGGTCCGGGGGCCCGGGGTCACGGCAGAAGGCGTGGGCTATAGCACACGAAAACATCCAAAAAATGAAGTTTGGTCATGGCGGGGCAGTGACTATGGTTCGTTTGGTCGTACTGGATGTCCGTGAAAAAGTTTAGACGATTCGGGTCCGGGGTCCCGGGGCCACGGCAGAAGGCGTAGGCTATAGCACACGAAAATTTGGGACTCGCGCGGATGTCCAATTTTATGGCCGTAAACATCCAAAAAATGTAATTTGTTCATGGCGGGGCAATGACTATGGTTCTTTTGGCCGTATTGGATGTCCGAGAAAAAGTTTAGACGATTCAGGTCCGGGGGCCCGGGGTCACGGCAGAAGGCGTGGGTATAGCACATGAAAATTTGGGACTCGCACGCATTTCCAATTTTATGGCCGTAAACATCCAAAAAATGTAGTTTGGTCATGGCGGGGCGGTGACTATGGTTCGTTTGGTCATATTTGATGTCCGAGAAAAAGTTTAGACGATTCGGGTCCGGGGGCCCGGGGCCACGGCAGAAGGCGTAGGCTATAGCACACGAAAATTTGGGACTCGCGCGGATGTCCAATTTTATGGCCGTAAACATCCAAAAAATGTAATTTGGTTATGGCGGGGCGGTGACTATATTTCGTTTGGCCGTATTGGATATCCGAGTAAAAGTTTAGACGATTCAGGTCCGGGGGCCCGGGTTCACGGCAGAAGGCGTGGGCTATAGCACATGAAAATTTGGGACTCGCACGGATTTCCAATTTTATGGCCGTAAACATCCAAAAAATGTAATTTGGTCATGGCGGGGCGGTGACTATGGTTCCTTTGGCCATATTGGATGTCTGAGAAAAATTTTAGACGACTCGAGTCCGGGTGCCCGGGGCCACGGCAGAAGGCGTGGGCTATAGCACACAAAATTTGGGACTCGCGCGGATTTCCAATTTGATGGCTGTAAACATCCAAAAAATGTAATTTGGTTATGGCGGGGCGGTGACTATGGTTCGTTTGGCCGTATTGGATATCCGAGAGAAAGTTTAGACGATTCAGGTCCGGGGGCCCGGGGTCACGGCAGAAGGCGTGGGCTATAGCACACAAAATTTTACGACTCGCGCGGATTTCCAATTTTATGGCCCTAAACATCCAAAAAATGTAATTTGGTCATGAAAGGGCGGTGACTATGGTTCCTTTGGCCGTATTGGATATCTGAGAAAAAGTTTAGACGATTCAGGTCCGGGGGCCCGGGGTCACGGCAGAAGGCGTGGGCTATAGCACACGAAAATTTGGGACTCGCGCGGATTTCCAATTTTATGGCCGTAAACATCCAAAAAATGTAGTTTGGTTATGGCGGGGCAGTGACTATGGTTCGTTTGGTCGTACTGGATGTCTGAGAAAAAGTTTAGACGATTCGGGTCCGGGGGCCCGGGGCCATGGCAGAAGGCGTAGGCTATAGCACACGAAAATTTGGGACTCGCGCGGATGTCCAATTTTATGGCCGTAAACATCCAAAAAATGTAATTTGTTCATGGCGGGGCAATGACTATGGTTCTTTTGGCCGTATTGGATGTCCGAGAAAAAGTTTAGACGATTCAGGTCCGGGGGCCCGGGGTCACGGCAGAAGGCGTGGGTATAGCACATGAAAATTTGGGACTCGCACGCATTTCCAATTTTATGGCCGTAAACATCCAAAAAATGTAGTTTGGTCATGGCGGGGCGGTGACTATGGTTCGTTTGGTCGTATTTGATGTCCGAGAAAAAGTTTAGACGATTCGGGTCCGGGGGCCCGGGGCCACGGCAGAAGGCGTAGGCTATAGCACACGAAAATTTGGGACTCGCGCGGATGTCCAATTTTATGGCCGTAAACATCCAAAAAATGTAATTTGGTCATGGCGGGGCGGTGACTATATTTCGTTTGGCCGTATTGGATATCCGAGTAAAAGTTTAGACGATTCAGGTCCGGGGGCCCGGGGTCACGGCAGAAGGCGTGGGTATAGCACATGAAAATTTGGGACTCGCACGCATTTCCAATTTTATGGCCGTAAACATCCAAAAAATGTAGTTTGGTCATGGCGGGGCGGTGACTATGGTTCCTTTGGCCATATTGGATGTCTGAGAAAAATTTTAGACGACTCGAGTCCGGGTGCCCGGGGCCACGGCAGAAGGCGTGGGCTATAGCACACAAAATTTGGGACTCGCGCGGATTTCCAATTTGATGGCTGTAAACATCCAAAAAATGTAATTTGGTTATGGCGGGGCGGTGACTATGGTTCGTTTGGCCGTATTGGATATCCGAGAGAAAGTTTAGACGATTCAGGTCCGGGGGCCCGGGGTCACGGCAGAAGGCGTGGGCTATAGCACACAAAATTTGCGACTCGCGCAGATTTCCAATTTTATGGCCGTAAACATCCAAAAAATGTAATTTGGTCATGGAAGGGCGGTGACTATGGTTCCTTTGGCCGTATTGGATATCTGAGAAAAAGTTTAGATGATTCAGGTCCGGGGGCCCGGGGTCACGGCAGAAGGCATGGGCTATAGCACAGGAAAATTAGGGACTCGCGCGGATTTCCAATTTAATGGCCGTAAACATCCAAAAAATGTAGTTTGGTCATGGCGGGGAGGTGACTATGTTTCGTTTGGTCGTATTTGATGTCCGAGATAAAGTTTAGACGATTCGGGTCCGGGGGCCCGGGGCTAAGGCAGAAGGCGTAGGCTATTGCACACGAAAATTTGGGACTCGCGCGGATGTCCAATTTTATGGCCGTAAACATCCAAAAAATGTAATTTGTTCATGGCGGGGCCATGACTATGGTTCGTTTGGCCGTATTGGATATCCGAGAAAAAGTTTAGACGATTTAGGTCCGGGGGCCCGGGGTCACAGCAGAAGGCGTGGGCTATAGCACACAAAATTTGGGACTCGCGCGGATTTCCAATTTTATGGCCGTAAACATCCAAAAAATGTAATTTGGTCATGGACGGGCGGTGACTATGGTTCCTTTGGCCGTATTGGATATCTGAGAAAAAGTTTAGACGATTCAGGTCCGGGGGCCCGGGGTCACGGCAGAAGGCGTGGGCTATAGCACACGAAAATTTGGGACTCGCGCGGATTTCCAATTTTATGGCCGTAAACATCCAAAAAATGTAGTTTGGTCATGGCGGGGCAGTGACTATGGTTCGTTTGGTCATACTGGATGTCCGTGAAAAAGTTTAGACGATTCGGGTCCGGGGTCCCAGGGCCACGGCAGAAGGCGTAGGCTATAGCACATGAAAATTTGGGACTCGCGCGGATGTCCAATTTTATGGCCGTAAACATCCAAAAAATGTAATTTGTTCATGGCGGGGCAATGACTATGGTTCTTTTGGCCGTATTGAATGTCCGAGAAAAAGTTTAGACGATTCAGGTCCGGGGGCCCGGGGTCACGGCAGAAGGCGTGGGCTATAGCACATGAAAATTTGGGATTCGCACGCATTTCCAATTTTATGGCCGTAAACATCCAAAAAATGTAGTTTGGTCATGGCAGGGCGGTGACTATGGTTCGTTTGGTCGTTTTTTATGTCCGAGAAAAAGTTTAGACGATTCGGGTCCGGGGGCCCGGGGCCACGGCAGAAGGCGTAGGCTATAGCACACGAAAATTTGGGACTCGCGCGGATGTCCAATTTTATGGCCGTAAACATCCACAAAATGTAATTTGGTTATGGCGGGGCGGTGACTATGGTTTGTTTGGCCGTATTGGATATCCGAGAAAAAGTTTAGACGATTCAGGTCCGGGGGCCCGGGGTCACGGCAGAAGGCGTGGGCTATAGCACACAAAATTTGGGACTCGCGCGGATTTCCAATTTTATGGCCGTAAACATCCAAAAAATGTAATTTGGTCATGGAAGGGCGGTGACTATGGTTCCTTTGGCCGTATTGGATATCTGAGAAAAAGTTTAGACGATTCAGGTCCGGGGGCCCGGGGTCACGGCAGAAGGCGTGGTCTATAGCCCACGAAAATTTGGGACTCGCGCGGATTTCCAATTTTATGGCCGTAAACATCCAAAAAATGTAGTTTGGTCATGGCGGGGCAGTGACTATGGTTCGTTTGGTCGTACTGGATGTCCGAGAAAAAGATTAGACGATTCGGGTCTGGGGGCCCGGGGACACGGTAGAAGGCGTGGGCTATAGCACATGAAAATTTGGGACGCGCACGGATTTCCAATTTTATGGCCGTAAACATCCAAAAAATGTAGTTTGGTCATGGCGGGGCAGTAACTATGGTTCGTTTGGTCGTACTGGATGTCCGAGAAAAAGATAAGACGATTCGGGTCCGGGGGCCCGGGGCCATGGCAAAAGGCGTAGGCTATAGCACACGAAAATTTGGGACTCGCGCGGATGTCAAATTTTATGGCCGTAAACATCCAAAAAATGTAATTTGTTCATGGCGGGGCAATGACTATGGTTCTTTTGGCCGTATTGGATGTCTGAGAAAAAGTTTAGACAATTCAGGTCCGGGGGCCCGGGGTCACGGCAGAAGGCGTGGGCTATAGCACATGAAAATTTGGGGACTCGCACGCATTTCCAATTTTATGGCCGTAAACATCCAAAAAATGTAGTTTGGTCATGGCAGGGCGGTGACTATGGTTCGTTTGGTCTTATTTGATGTCCGAGAAAAAGTTTAGACGATTCGGGTCCGGGGGCCCGAGGCCAAGGCAGAAGGCGTAGGCTAATGCACACGAAAGTTTGGGACTCGCGCGGATGTCCAATTTTATGGCCATAAACATCCAAAAAATGTAATTTGTTCATGGCGGGGCAATGACTATGGTTCTTTTGGCCGTATTGGATGTCCGAGAAAAAGTTTAGACGATGCAGGTCCGAGGGCCCGGGGACACGGCAGAAGGCGTGGGCTATAGCACATGAAAATTTGGGACTCGCACGGATTTCCAATTTTATGGCCGTAAACATCCAAAAAATGTAATTTGGTCATGGCAGGGCGGTGACTATGGTTCCTTTGGCCATATTGGATGTCCGAGAAAAATTTTAGACGACTCGAGTCCGGGTGCCCGGGGCCACGGCAGAAGGCGTGGGCAATAGCACACAAAATTTGGGACTCGCGCGGATTTCCAATTTGATGGCTGTAAACATCCATAAAATGTAATTTGGTTATGGCGGGGCGGTGACTATGGTTCGTTTGGCCGTATTGGATATCCGAGAGAAAGTTTAGACGATTCAGGTCCGGGGGTCCGGGGTCACGGCAGAAGGCGTGGGCTATAGCACACAAAATTTGCGACTCGCGCGGATTTCCAATTTTATGGCCGTAAACATCAAAAAAATGTAATTTGATCATGGAAGGGCGGTGACTATGGTTCCTTTGGCCGTATTGGATATCTGAGAAAAAGTTTAGACGATTCAGGTCCGGGGGCCCGGGGTCACGGCAGAAGGCGTGGGCTATAGCACACGAAACATTGGGACTCGCGCGGATTTCCAATTTTATGGCCGTAAACATCCAAAAAATGTAGTTTGGTCATGGAGGGGCAGTGAATATGGTTCGTTTGGTCGTACTGGATGTCCGATAAAAAGTTTAGACGATTTGGGCCCGGGGGCCCGGGGTCACGGCAGAAGGCGTGGGCTATAGCACACGAAAATTTGGGACTCGCGCGGATTTCCAATTTTATGGCCGTAATTATCCAAAAAATGTAATTTGGTTATGGCGGGGCGGTGACTATGGTTTGTTTGGCCGTATTGGATATCCGAGAAAAAGTTTAGACGATTCAGGTCCGGGGGCCCGGGGTCACGGTAGAAGGCGTGGGCTATAGCAGACAAAATTTGGGACTCATGCGGATTTCCAATTTTATGGCCGTAAACATCCAAAAAATGTAATTTTCATGGCGGGGCAATGACTATGGTTCGTTTCGTCGTATTGGATGTCCGAGAAAAAGTTTAGACGATTCGGGTCCGGGGGCCCGCGGCCACGGCAGAAGGCGTAGGCTATAGCACACGAAAATTTGGGACTCGCGCGGATGTCCAATTTTATGGCCGTAAACATCCAAAAAATGTAATTTGTTCATGGCGGGGCAATGACTATGGTTCTTTTAGCCGTATTGGATGTCCGAGAAAAAGTTTAGACGATTCAGGTCCGGGGTCACGGCAGAAGGCGTGGGCTATAGCACACGAAAATTTGGGACTCGCGCGGATTTCCAATTTTATGGCCGTAAACATCCAAAAAATGTAATTTGTTCATGGCGGGGCAATGACTATGGTTCTTTTAGCCGTATTGGATGTCCGAGAAAAAGTTTAGACGATTCAGGTCCGGGGGCCCGGGGTCACGGCAGAAGGCGTGGGCTATAGCACACGAAAATTTGGGACTCGCGCGGATTTCCAATTTTATGGCCGTAAACATCCAAAAAATGTAGTTTGGTCATGGCGGGGCAGTGACTATGGTTCGTTTGGTCGTACTGGATGTCCGAGAAAAAGTTTAGACGATTCGGGTCCGGGGCCACGGCAGAAGGCGTAGGCTATAGCACACGAAAATTTGGAACTCGCGCGGATGTCCAATTTTATGGCCGTAAACATCCAAAAATGTAATTTGTTCATGGCGGGGCAATGACAATGGTTCTTTTGGCCGTATTGGATGTCCGAGAAAAAGATTAGACGATTCAGGTCCAGGGGCCCGGGGTCACGGCAGAAGGCGTGGGCTATAGCACATGAAAATTTGGGACTCGCACGCATTTCCAATTTTATGGCCGTAAACATCCAAAAAATGTAGTTTGGTCATGGCGGGGCGGTGACTATGGGTCATTTGGTCGTATTTGATGTCCGAGAAAAAGTTTAGACGATTCGGGTCCGGGGGCCCGGGGCCACGGCAGAAGGCGTAGGCTATAGCACACGAAAATTTGGGACTCACGCGGATGTCCAATTTTATGGCCGTAAATATCCAAAAAATGTAATTTGTTCATGGCGGGGCAATGACTATGGTTCTTTTGGCCGTATTGGATGTCCGAGAAAAAGTTTAGACGATTCAGGTCCGGGGGCCCGGGGACATGGCAGAAGGCGTGAGCTATAGCACATGAAAATTTTGGACTCGCACGGATTTCCAATTTTATGGCCGTAAACATCCAAAAAATGTAATTTGGTCATGGCGGGGCGGTGACTATGGTTCCTTTGGCCATATTGGATGTCCGAGAAAAATTTTAAACGACTCGAGTCCGGGTGCCCGGGGCCATGGCAGAAGGCGTGGGCTATAGCACACAAAATTTGGGACTCGCGCGGATTTCCAATTTTATGGCCGTAAACATCCAAAAAATGTAATTAGGTCATGGAAGGGCGGTGACTACGGTTACTTTGGCTGTATTGGATATCTGAGAAAAAGTTTAGACGATTCAGGTTCGGGGGCCCGGGGTCACGGCAGAAGGCGTGGGCTATAGCACACGAAAATTTGGGACTCGCGCGGATTTCCAATTTTATGGCCGTAAACATCCAAAAAGGTAGTTTGGTCATGGCGGGGCAGTGACTATGGTTCGTTTGGTCGTATTGGATGTCCGAGAAAAAGTTTAGACGATTCGGGTCCGGGGGCCCGCGGCCACGGCAGAAGGCGTAGGCTATAGCACACGAAAATTTTGGACTCGCGCGGATGTCCAATTTTATGGCCGTAAACATCCAAAAAATGTAATTTGTTCATGGCGGGGCAATGACTATGGTTCTTTTGGCCGTATTGGATGTCCGAGAAAAAGTTTAGACGATTCAGGTCCGGGGGCCCGGGGACACGGGAGAAGGCGTGGGCTACAGCACATGAAAATTTGGGACCCGCACGGATTTCCAATTTTATGGCCGTAAACATCCAAAAAATGTAATTTGGTCATGGCAGGGCGGTGACTATGGTTCCTTTGGCCATATTGGATGTCCGAGAAAAATTTTAGACGACTCGAGTCCGGGTGCCCGGGGCCACGGCAGAAGGCGTGGGCAATAGCACACAAAATTTGGGACTCGCGCGGATTTCCAATTTGATGGCTGTAAACATCCATAAAATGTAATTTGGTTATGGCGGGGCGGTGACTATGGTTCGTTTGGCCGTATTGGATATCCGAGAGAAAGTTTAGACGATTCAGGTCCGGGGTCACGGCAGAAGGCGTGGGCTATAGCACACAAAATTTGCGACTCGCGCGGATTTCCAATTTTATGGCCGTAAACATCCAAAAAATGTAATTTGATCATGGAAGGGCGGTGACTATGGTTCCTTTGGCCGTATTGGATATCTGAGAAAAAGTTTAGACGATTCAGGTCCGGGGGCCCGGGGTCACGGCAGAAGGCGTGGGCTATAGCACACGAAACATTGGGACTCGCGCGGATTTCCAATTTTATGGCCGTAAACATCCAAAAAATGTAGTTTGGTTATGGAGGGGCAGTGAATATGGTTCGTTTGGTCGTACGGGATGTCCGAGAAAAAGTTTAGACGATTTGGGTCCGGGGGCCCGGGGTCACGGCAGAAGGCGTGGGCTATAGCACACGAAAATTTGGGACTCGCGCGGATTTCCAATTTTATGGCCGTAATTATCCAAAAAATGTAATTTGGTTATGGCGGGGCGGTGACTATGGTTTGTTTGGCCGTATTGGATATCCGAGAAAAAGTTTAGACGATTCAGGTCCGGGGGCCCGGGGTCACGGTAGAAGGCGTGGGCTATAGCAGACAAAATTTGGGACTCGCGCGGATTTCCAATTTTATGGCCGTAAACATCCAAAAAATGTAATTAGGTCATGGAAGGGCGGTGACTACGGTTACTTTGGCTGTATTGGATATCTGAGAAAAAGTTTAGACGATTCAGGTTCGGGGGCCCGGGGTCACGGCAGAAGGCGTGGGCTATAGCACACGAAAATTTGGGACTCGCGCGGATTTCCAATTTTATGGCCGTAAACATCCAAAAAGGTAGTTTGGTCATGGCGGGGCAGTGACTATGGTTCGTTTGGTCGTATTGGATGTCCGAGAAAAAGTTTAGACGATTCGGGTCCGGGGGCCCGCGGCCACGGCAGAAGGCGTAGGCTATAGCACACGAAAATTTGGGACTCGCGCGGATGTCCAATTTTATGGCCGTAAACATCCAAAAAATGTAATTTGTTCATGGCGGGGCAATGACTATGGTTCTTTTGGCCGTATTGGATGTCCGAGAAAAAGTTTAGACGATTCAGGTCCGGGGGCCCGGGGACACGGGAGAAGGCGTGGGCTACAGCACATGAAAATTTGGGACCCGCACGGATTTCCAATTTTATGGCCGTAAACATCCAAAAAATGTAATTTGGTCATGGCAGGGCGGTGACTATGGTTCCTTTGGCCATATTGGATGTCCGAGAAAAATTTTAGACGACTCGAGTCCGGGTGCCCGGGGCCACGGCAGAAGGCGTGGGCAATAGCACACAAAATTTGGGACTCGCGCGGATTTCCAATTTGATGGCTGTAAACATCCATAAAATGTAATTTGGTTATGGCGGGGCGGTGACTATGGTTCGTTTGGCCGTATTGGATATCCGAGAGAAAGTTTAGACGATTCAGGTCCGGGGTCACGGCAGAAGGCGTGGGCTATAGCACACAAAATTTGCGACTCGCGCGGATTTCCAATTTTATGGCCGTAAACATCCAAAAAATGTAATTTGATCATGGAAGGGCGGTGACTATGGTTCCTTTGGCCGTATTGGATATCTGAGAAAAAGTTTAGACGATTCAGGTCCGGGGGCCCGGGGTCACGGCAGAAGGCGTGGGCTATAGCACACGAAACATTGGGACTCGCGCGGATTTCCAATTTTATGGCCGTAAACATCCAAAAAATGTAGTTTGGTTATGGAGGGGCAGTGAATATGGTTCGTTTGGTCGTACGGGATGTCCGAGAAAAAGTTTAGACGATTTGGGTCCGGGGGCCCGGGGTCACGGCAGAAGGCGTGGGCTATAGCACACGAAAATTTGGGACTCGCGCGGATTTCCAATTTTATGGCCGTAATTATCCAAAAAATGTAATTTGGTTATGGCGGGGCGGTGACTATGGTTTGTTTGGCCGTATTGGATATCCGAGAAAAAGTTTAGACGATTCAGGTCCGGGGGCCCGGGGTCACGGTAGAAGGCGTGGGCTATAGCAGACAAAATTTGGGACTCGCGCGGATTTCCAATTTTATGGCCGTAAACATCCAAAAAATGTAATTAGGTCATGGAAGGGCGGTGACTACGGTTACTTTGGCTGTATTGGATATCTGAGAAAAAGTTTAGACGATTCAGGTTCGGGGGCCCGGGGTCACGGCAGAAGGCGTGGGCTATAGCACACGAAAATTTGGGACTCGCGCGGATTTCCAATTTTATGGCCGTAAACATCCAAAAAGGTAGTTTGGTCATGGCGGGGCAGTGACTATGGTTCGTTTGGTCGTATTGGATGTCCGAGAAAAAGTTTAGACGATTCGGGTCCGGGGGCCCGCGGCCACGGCAGAAGGCGTAGGCTATAGCACACGAAAATTTGGGACTCGCGCGGATGTCCAATTTTATGGCCGTAAACATCCAAAAAATGTAATTTGTTCATGGCGGGGCAATGACTATGGTTCTTTTGGCCGTATTGGATGTCCGAGAAAAAGTTTAGACGATTCAGGTCCGGGGGCCCGGGGACACGGGAGAAGGCGTGGGCTATAGCACATGAAAATTTGGGACTCGCACGGATTTCCAATTTTATGGCCGTAAACATCCAAAAAATGTAATTTGGTCATGGCAGGGCGGTGACTATGGTTCCTTTGGCCATATTGGATGTCCGAGAAAAATTTTAGACGACTCGAGTCCGGGTGCCCGGGGCCACGGCAGAAGGCGTGGGCAATAGCACACAAAATTTGGGACTCGCGCGGATTTCCAATTTGATGGCTGTAAACATCCATAAAATGTAATTTGGTTATGGCGGGGCGGTGACTATGGTTCGTTTGGCCGTATTGGATATCCGAGAGAAAGTTTAGACGATTCAGGTCCGGGGTCACGGCAGAAGGCGTGGGCTATAGCACACAAAATTTGCGACTCGCGCGGATTTCCAATTTTATGGCCGTAAACATCCAAAAAATGTAATTTGATCATGGAAGGGCGGTGACTATGGTTCCTTTGGCCGTATTGGATATCTGAGAAAAAGTTTAGACGATTCAGGTCCGGGGGCCCGGGGTCACGGCAGAAGGCGTGGGCTATAGCACACGAAACATTGGGACTCGCGCGGATTTCCAATTTTATGGCCGTAAACATCCAAAAAATGTAGTTTGGTCATGGAGGGGCAGTGAATATGGTTCGTTTGGTCGTACTGGATGTCCGAGAAAAAGTTTAGACGATTTGGGTCCGGGGGCCCGGGGTCACGGCAGAAGGCGTGGGCTATAGCACACGAAAATTTGGGACTCGCGCGGATTTCCAATTTTATGGCCGTAATTATCCAAAAAATGTAATTTGGTTATGGCGGGGCGGTGACTATGGTTTGTTTGGCCGTATTGGATATCCGAGAAAAAGTTTAGACGATTCAGGTCCGGGGGCCCGGGGTCACGGTAGAAGGCGTGGGCTATAGCAGACAAAATTTGGGACTCGCGCGGATTTCCAATTTTATGGCCGTAAACATCCAAAAAATGTAATTTTCATGGCGGGGCAATGACTATGGTTCGTTTCGTCGTATTGGATGTCCGAAAAAAAGTTTAGACGATTCGGGTCCGGGGGCCCGCGGCCACGGCAGAAGGCGTAGGCTATAGCACACGAAAATTTGGGACTCGCGCGGATGTCCAATTTTATGGCCGTAAACATCCAAAAAATGTAATTTGTTCATGGCGGGGCAATGACTATGGTTCTTTTAGCCGTATTGGATGTCCGAGAAAAAGTTTAGACGATTCAGGTCTGGGGGCCCGGGGTCACGGCAGAAGGCGTGGGCTATAGCACACGAAAATTTGGGACTCGCGCGGATTTCCAATTTTATGGCCGTAAACATCCAAAAAATGTAGTTTGGTCTTGGCGGGGCAATGACTATGGTTTGTTTGGTCGTATTGGATGTCCGAGAAAAAGTTTAGACGATTCGGGTCCGGGGGCCCAGGGTCACGGCAGAAGGCGTGGGCTATGGCACATGAAAATTTGGGACTCGCGCGGATTTCCAATTTTATGGCCGTAAACATCCAAAAAATGTAGTTTGGTCATGGCGGGGCGGTGACTATGGTTCGTTTGGTCGTATTGGATGTCCGAGAAAAAGTTTAGACGATTCGGATCCGGGGGCCCGGGGCCACGGCAGAAGGCGTAGGCTATAGCACACGAAAATTTGGGACTCGCGCGGATGTCCAATTTTATGGCCGTAAACATCCAAAAAATGTAATTTGTTCATGGTGGGGCAATGACTATGGTTCTTTTAGCCGTATTGGATGTCCGAGAAAAAGTTTAGACGATTCAGGTCCGGGGGCCCGGGGTCACGGCAGAAGGCGTGGGCTATAGCACACGAAAATTTGGGACTCGCGCGGATTTCCAATTTTATGGCCGTAATTATCCAAAAAATGTAATTTGGTTATGGCGGGGCGGTGACTATGGTTTGTTTGGCCGTATTGGATATCCGAGAAAAAGTTTAAACGATTCAGGTCCGGGGGCCTGGGGTCACGGTAGAAGGCGTGGGCTATAGCAGACAAAATTTGGGACTCGCGCGGATTTCCAATTTTATGGCCGTAAACATCCAAAAAATGTAATTTTCATGGCGGGGCAATGACTATGGTTCGTTTCGTCGTATTGGATGTCCGAGAAAAAGTTTAGACGATTTGGGTCCGGGGGCCCGGGGTCACGGCAGAAGGCGTGGGCTATAGCACACGAAAATTTGGGACTCGCGCGGATTTCCAATTTTATGGCCGTAATTATCCAAAAAATGTAATTTGGTTATGGCGGGGCGGTGACTATGGTTTGTTTGGCCGTATTGGATATCCGAGAAAAAGTTTAGACGATTCAGGTCCGGGGGCCCGGGGTCACGGTAGAAGGCGTGGGCTATAGCAGACAAAATTTGGGACTCGCGCGGATTTCCAATTTTATGGCCGTAAACATCCAAAAAATGTAATTTTCATGGCGGGGCAATGACTATGGTTCGTTTCGTCGTATTGGATGTCCGAGAAAAAGTTTAGACGATTTGGGTCCGGGGGCCCGCGGCCACGGCAGAAGGCGTGGGCTATAGCACACGAAAATTTGGGACTCGCGCGGATGTCCAATTTTATGGCCGTAAACATCCAAAAAATGTAATTTGTTCATGGCGGGGCAATGACTATGGTTCTTTTAGCCGTATTGGATGTCCGAGAAAAAGTTTAGACGATTCAGGTCTGGGGGCCCGGGGTCACGGCAGAAGGCGTGGGCTATAGCACACGAAAATTTGGGACTCGCGCGGATTTCCAATTTTATGGCCGTAAACATCCAAAAAATGTAGTTTGGTCATGGCGGGGCAGTGACTATGGTTCGTTTGGTCGTACTGGATGTCCGAGAAAAAGTTTAGACGATTCGGGTCCGGGGCCACGGCAGAAGGCGTAGGCTATAGCACACGAAAATTTGGAACTCGCGCGGATGTCCAATTTTATGGCCGTAAACATCCAAAAATGTAATTTGTTCATGGCGGGGCAATGACAATGGTTCTTTTGGCCGTATTGGATGTCCGAGAAAAAGATTAGACGATTCAGGTCCAGGGGCCCGGGGTCACGGCAGAAGGCGTGGGCTATAGCACATGAAAATTTGGGACTCGCACGCATTTCCAATTTTATGGCCGTAAACATCCAAAAAATGTAGTTTGGTCATGGCGGGGCAGTGACTATGGGTCATTTGGTCGTATTTGATGTCCGAGAAAAAGTTTAGACGATTCGGGTCCGGGGGCCCGGGGCCACGGCAGAAGGCGTAGGCTATAGCACACGAAAATTTGGGACTCGCGCGGATGTCCAATTTTATGGCCGTAAATATCCAAAAAATGTAATTTGTTCATGGCGGGGCAATGACTATGGTTCTTTTGGCCGTATTGGATGTCCGAGAAAAAGTTTAGACGATTCAGGTCCGGGGGCCCGGGGACACGGCAGAAGGCGTGAGCTATAGCACATGAAAATTTTGGACTCGCACGGATTTCCAATTTTATGGCCGTAAACATCCAAAAAATGTAATTTGGTCATGGCGGGGCGATGACTATGGTTCCTTTGGCCATATTGGATGTCCGAGAAAAATTTTAAACGACTCGAGTCCGGGTGCCCGGGGCCATGGCAGAAGGCGTGGGCTATAGCACACAAAATTTGGGACTCGCGCGGATTTCCAATTTGATGGCTGTAAACATCCAAAAAATGTAATTTGGTTATGGCGGGGCGGTGACTATGGTTTGTTTGGCCGTATTGGATATCCGAGAAAAAGTTTAGACGATTCAGGTCCGGGGGCCCGGGGTCACGGTAGAAGGCGTGGGCTATAGCAGACAAAATTTGGGACTCGCGCGGATTTCCAATTTTATGGCCGTAAACATCCAAAAAATGTAATTAGGTCATGGAAGGGCGGTGACTACGGTTACTTTGGCTGTATTGGATATCTGAGAAAAAGTTTAGACGATTCAGGTTCGGGGGCCCGGGGTCACGGCAGAAGGCGTGGGCTATAGCACACGAAAATTTGGGACTCGCGCGGATTTCCAATTTGATGGCTGTAAACATCCATAAAATGTAATTTGGTTATGGCGGGGCGGTGACTATGGTTCGTTTGGCCGTATTGGATATCCGAGAGAAAGTTTAGACGATTCAGGTCCGGGGTCACGGCAGAAGGCGTGGGCTATAGCACACAAAATTTGCGACTCGCGCGGATTTCCAATTTTATGGCCGTAAACATCCAAAAAATGTAATTTGATCATGGAAGGGCGGTGACTATGGTTCCTTTGGCCGTATTGGATGTCCGAGAAAAAGTTTAGACGATTCAGGTCCGGGGGCCCGGGGACACGGGAGAAGGCGTGGGCTATAGCACATGAAAATTTGGGACTCGCACGGATTTCCAATTTTATGGCCGTAAACATCCAAAAAATGTAATTTGGTCATGGCAGGGCGGTGACTATGGTTCCTTTGGCCATATTGGATGTCCGAGAAAAATTTTAGACGACTCGAGTCCGGGTGCCCGGGGCCACGGCAGAAGGCGTGGGCAATAGCACACAAAATTTGGGACTCGCGCGGATTTCCAATTTGATGGCTGTAAACATCCATAAAATGTAATTTGGTTATGGCGGGGCGGTGACTATGGTTCGTTTGGCCGTATTGGATATCCGAGAGAAAGTTTAGACGATTCAGGTCCGGGGTCACGGCAGAAGGCGTGGGCTATAGCACACAAAATTTGCGACTCGCGCGGATTTCCAATTTTATGGCCGTAAACATCCAAAAAATGTAATTTGATCATGGAAGGGCGGTGACTATGGTTCCTTTGGCCGTATTGGATATCTGAGAAAAAGTTTAGACGATTCAGGTCCGGGGGCCCGGGGTCACGGCAGAAGGCGTGGGCTATAGCACACGAAACATTGGGACTCGCGCGGATTTCCAATTTTATGGCCGTAAACATCCAAAAAATGTAGTTTGGTCATGGAGGGGCAGTGAATATGGTTCGTTTGGTCGTACTGGATGTCCGAGAAAAAGTTTAGACGATTTGGGTCCGGGGGCCCGGGGTCACGGCAGAAGGCGTGGGCTATAGCACACGAAAATTTGGGACTCGCGCGGATTTCCAATTTTATGGCCGTAATTATCCAAAAAATGTAATTTGGTTATGGCGGGGCGGTGACTATGGTTTGTTTGGCCGTATTGGATATCCGAGAAAAAGTTTAGACGATTCAGGTCCGGGGGCCCGGGGTCACGGTAGAAGGCGTGGGCTATAGCAGACAAAATTTGGGACTCGCGCGGATTTCCAATTTTATGGCCGTAAACATCCAAAAAATGTAATTTTCATGGCGGGGCAATGACTATGGTTCGTTTCGTCGTATTGGATGTCCGAAAAAAAGTTTAGACGATTCGGGTCCGGGGGCCCGCGGCCACGGCAGAAGGCGTAGGCTATAGCACACGAAAATTTGGGACTCGCGCGGATGTCCAATTTTATGGCCGTAAACATCCAAAAAATGTAATTTGTTCATGGCGGGGCAATGACTATGGTTCTTTTAGCCGTATTGGATGTCCGAGAAAAAGTTTAGACGATTCAGGTCTGGGGGCCCGGGGTCACGGCAGAAGGCGTGGGCTATAGCACACGAAAATTTGGGACTCGCGCGGATTTCCAATTTTATGGCCGTAAACATCCAAAAAATGTAGTTTGGTCTTGGCGGGGCAATGACTATGGTTTGTTTGGTCGTATTGGATGTCCGAGAAAAAGTTTAGACGATTCGGGTCCGGGGGCCCAGGGTCACGGCAGAAGGCGTGGGCTATGGCACATGAAAATTTGGGACTCGCGCGGATTTCCAATTTTATGGCCGTAAACATCCAAAAAATGTAGTTTGGTCATGGCGGGGCGGTGACTATGGTTCGTTTGGTCGTATTGGATGTCCGAGAAAAAGTTTAGACGATTCGGATCCGGGGGCCCGGGGCCACGGCAGAAGGCGTAGGCTATAGCACACGAAAATTTGGGACTCGCGCGGATGTCCAATTTTATGGCCGTAAACATCCAAAAAATGTAATTTGTTCATGGTGGGGCAATGACTATGGTTCTTTTAGCCGTATTGGATGTCCGAGAAAAAGTTTAGACGATTCAGGTCCGGGGGCCCGGGGTCA
Organism: Nicotiana benthamiana; assembly: GCA_034376525.1. NCBI lineage: Eukaryota > Viridiplantae > Streptophyta > Magnoliopsida > Solanales > Solanaceae > Nicotiana > Nicotiana benthamiana. The sequence continues at coordinate 60,700 of JAXGFW010000095.1, read as the reverse complement.
CGGCAGAAGGCGTGGGCTATAGCACACGAAAATTTGGGACTCGCGCGGATTTCCAATTTTATGGCCGTAATTATCCAAAAAATGTAATTTGGTTATGGCGGGGCGGTGACTATGGTTTGTTTGGCCGTATTGGATATCCGAGAAAAAGTTTAAACGATTCAGGTCCGGGGGCCTGGGGTCACGGTAGAAGGCGTGGGCTATAGCAGACAAAATTTGGGACTCGCGCGGATTTCCAATTTTATGGCCGTAAACATCCAAAAAATGTAATTTTCATGGCGGGGCAATGACTATGGTTCGTTTCGTCGTATTGGATGTCCGAGAAAAAGTTTAGACGATTTGGGTCCGGGGGCCCGGGGTCACGGCAGAAGGCGTGGGCTATAGCACACGAAAATTTGGGACTCGCGCGGATTTCCAATTTTATGGCCGTAATTATCCAAAAAATGTAATTTGGTTATGGCGGGGCGGTGACTATGGTTTGTTTGGCCGTATTGGATATCCGAGAAAAAGTTTAGACGATTCAGGTCCGGGGGCCCGGGGTCACGGTAGAAGGCGTGGGCTATAGCAGACAAAATTTGGGACTCGCGCGGATTTCCAATTTTATGGCCGTAAACATCCAAAAAATGTAATTTTCATGGCGGGGCAATGACTATGGTTCGTTTCGTCGTATTGGATGTCCGAGAAAAAGTTTAGACGATTTGGGTCCGGGGGCCCGCGGCCACGGCAGAAGGCGTGGGCTATAGCACACGAAAATTTGGGACTCGCGCGGATGTCCAATTTTATGGCCGTAAACATCCAAAAAATGTAATTTGTTCATGGCGGGGCAATGACTATGGTTCTTTTAGCCGTATTGGATGTCCGAGAAAAAGTTTAGACGATTCAGGTCTGGGGGCCCGGGGTCACGGCAGAAGGCGTGGGCTATAGCACACGAAAATTTGGGACTCGCGCGGATTTCCAATTTTATGGCCGTAAACATCCAAAAAATGTAGTTTGGTCATGGCGGGGCAGTGACTATGGTTCGTTTGGTCGTACTGGATGTCCGAGAAAAAGTTTAGACGATTCGGGTCCGGGGCCACGGCAGAAGGCGTAGGCTATAGCACACGAAAATTTGGAACTCGCGCGGATGTCCAATTTTATGGCCGTAAACATCCAAAAATGTAATTTGTTCATGGCGGGGCAATGACAATGGTTCTTTTGGCCGTATTGGATGTCCGAGAAAAAGATTAGACGATTCAGGTCCAGGGGCCCGGGGTCACGGCAGAAGGCGTGGGCTATAGCACATGAAAATTTGGGACTCGCACGCATTTCCAATTTTATGGCCGTAAACATCCAAAAAATGTAGTTTGGTCATGGCGGGGCAGTGACTATGGGTCATTTGGTCGTATTTGATGTCCGAGAAAAAGTTTAGACGATTCGGGTCCGGGGGCCCGGGGCCACGGCAGAAGGCGTAGGCTATAGCACACGAAAATTTGGGACTCGCGCGGATGTCCAATTTTATGGCCGTAAATATCCAAAAAATGTAATTTGTTCATGGCGGGGCAATGACTATGGTTCTTTTGGCCGTATTGGATGTCCGAGAAAAAGTTTAGACGATTCAGGTCCGGGGGCCCGGGGACACGGCAGAAGGCGTGAGCTATAGCACATGAAAATTTTGGACTCGCACGGATTTCCAATTTTATGGCCGTAAACATCCAAAAAATGTAATTTGGTCATGGCGGGGCGATGACTATGGCTCCTTTGGCCATATTGGATGTCCGAGAAAAATTTTAAACGACTCGAGTCCGGGTGCCCGGGGCCATGGCAGAAGGCGTGGGCTATAGCACACAAAATTTGGGACTCGCGCGGATTTCCAATTTGATGGCTGTAAACATCCAAAAAATGTAATTTGGTTATGGCGGGGCGGTGACTATGGTTTGTTTGGCCGTATTGGATATCCGAGAAAAAGTTTAGACGATTCAGGTCCGGGGGCCCGGGGTCACGGTAGAAGGCGTGGGCTATAGCAGACAAAATTTGGGACTCGCGCGGATTTCCAATTTTATGGCCGTAAACATCCAAAAAATGTAATTAGGTCATGGAAGGGCGGTGACTACGGTTACTTTGGCTGTATTGGATATCTGAGAAAAAGTTTAGACGATTCAGGTTCGGGGGCCCGGGGTCACGGCAGAAGGCGTGGGCTATAGCACACGAAAATTTGGGACTCGCGCGGATTTCCAATTTGATGGCTGTAAACATCCATAAAATGTAATTTGGTTATGGCGGGGCGGTGACTATGGTTCGTTTGGCCGTATTGGATATCCGAGAGAAAGTTTAGACGATTCAGGTCCGGGGTCACGGCAGAAGGCGTGGGCTATAGCACACAAAATTTGCGACTCGCGCGGATTTCCAATTTTATGGCCGTAAACATCCAAAAAATGTAATTTGATCATGGAAGGGCGGTGACTATGGTTCCTTTGGCCGTATTGGATATCTGACAAAAAGTTTAGACGATTCAGGTCCGGGGGCCCGGGGTCACGGCAGAAGGCGTGGGCTATAGCACACGAAACATTGGGACTCGCGCGGATTTCCAATTTTATGGCCGTAAACATCCAAAAAATGTAGTTTGGTCATGGAGGGGCAGTGAATATGGTTCGTTTGGTCGTACGGGATGTCCTAGAAAAAGTTTAGACGATTTGGGTCCGGGGGCCCGGGGTCACGGCAGAAGGCGTGGGCTATAGCACACGAAAATTTGGGACTCGCGCGGATTTCCAATTTTATGGCCGTAATTATCCAAAAAATGTAATTTGGTTATGGCGGGGCGGTGACTATGGTTTGTTTGGCCGTATTGGATATCCGAGAAAAAGTTTAGACGATTCAGGTCCGGGGGCCCGGGGTCACGGTAGAAGGCGTGGGCTATAGCAGACAAAATTTGGGACTCGCGCGGATTTCCAATTTTATGGTCGTAAACATCCAAAAAATGTAATTTTCATGGCGGGGCAATGACTATGGTTCGTTTCGTCGTATTGGATGTCCGAGAAAAAGTTTAGACGATTCGGGTCCGGGGGCCCGCGGCCACGGCAGAAGGCGTAGGCTATAGCACACGAAAATTTGGGACTCGCGCGGATGTCCAATTTTATGGCCGTAAACATCCGAAAAATGTAATTTGGTCATGGCGGGGCGGTGACTATGGTTCCTTTGGCCGTATTGGATGTCCGAGAAAAATTTTAGACGACTCGGGTCCGGGTGCCCGGGGCCACGGCAGAAGGCGTGGGCTATAGCACATGAAAATTTGGGACTCGCACGGATTTCCAATTTTATGGCCGTAAACATCCAAAAAATGTAATTTGGTCATGGCGTGGCGGTGACTATGGTTCCTTTGGCCATATTGGAAGTCCGAGAAAAATTTTAGACGACTCGGGTCCGGGTGCCCGGGGCCACGGCAGAAGGCGTGGGCTATAGCACATGAAAATTTGGGACTCGCACGGATTTCCAATTTTATGGCCGTAAACATCCAAAAAATGTAATTTGGTCATGGCGGGGCGGTGACTATGGTTCCTTTGGCCATATTGGAAGTCCGAGAAAAATTTTAGACGACTCGGGTCTGGGTGCCCGGGGCCACGGCAGAAGGCGTGGGCTATAGCACATGAAAATTTGGGACTCGCACGGATTTCCAATTTTATGGCCGTAAACATCCAAAAAATGTAATTTGGTCATGGCGAGGCGGTGACTATGGTTCCTTTGGCCGGATTGGATGTCCGAGAAAAATTTTAGACGACTCGGGTTCGGGTGCCCGGGGCCACGGCAGAAGGCGTGGGCTATAGCACATGAAAATTTGGGACTCGCACGGATTTCCAATTTTATGTCCGTAAACATCCAAAAAATGTAATTTGGTCATGGCGGGGCGGTGACTATGGTTCCTTTGGCCGTATTGGATGTCCGAGAAAAATTTTAGACGACTCAGGTCCGGGTGGCCGGGGCCACGGCAGAAGGCGTGGGCTATAGCACACAAAATTTTGGACTCGCGCGGATTTCCAATTTGATGGCTGTAAACATCAAAAAAATGTAATTTGGTTATGGCGGGGCGGTGACTATGGTTCGTTTGGCCGTATTGGATATCTGAGAAAAAGTTTAGACGATTCAGGTCCGGGGGCCCGGGGTCACGGCAGAAGGCGTGGGCTATAGCACACGAAAATTTGGGACTCGCGCGGATTTCCAATTTTTTGGCCGTAAACATCCAAAAAATGTAGTTTGGTCATGGCGGGGCAATGACTATGGTTCGTTTGGTCGTATTGGATGTCCGAGAAAAAGTTTAGACGATTCGGGTCCGGGGGCCCGGGTCCACGGCAGAAGGCGTAGGCTATAGCACACGAAAATTTGGGACTCGCGCGGATGTCCAATTTTATGGCCGTAAACATCCAAAAAATGTAATTTGTTCATGGCGGGGCAATGACTATGGTTCTTTTGGCCGTATTGGATGTCCGAGAAAAAGTTTAGACGATTCAGGTCCGGGGGCCCAGGGTCACGGAAGAAGGCGTGGGCTATAGCACATGAAAATTTGGGACTCGCACGGCTTTCCAATTTTATGGCCGTAAACATCCAAAAAATGTAGTTTGGTCATGGCGCGGTGGTGACTATGGTTCGTTTGGTCGTATTGGATGTCCGAGAAAAAGTTTAGACGATTCGGGTCCGGGGGCCCGGGGCCACGGCAGAAGGCGTAGGCTATAGCACACGAAAATTTGGGACTCGCGCGGATTTCCAATTTGATGGCTGTAAACATCCAAAATATGTAATTTGGTCATGGCGGGGCGGTGACTATGGTTCCTTTTGGCCGTATTGGATGTCCGAGAAAAATTTTAGACGATTCGGGTCCGGGTGCCCGGGGCCATGGCAGAAGGCGTGGGCTATAGCACACGAAAATTTGGGACTCGCGCGGATTTCCAATTTTATGGCCGTAATTATCCAAACAATGTAATCTGGTCATGGCGGGGCGGTAACTATGGTTCTTTTGGCCGAATTGGATTTTCGAGAAAATTTTTGGACGATTCGTGTCCGGGGGCCCGGGGTCTCGGCAGAAGGCACATGAAAATTTGGGACTCGCGCGTATTTCCAAATTTATGGCCGTAAACATCCAAAAAATGTAATTTGGTCATGGCGGGGCGGTGACTATGGTTCCTTTGGCCATATTGGATGTCCGAGAAAAATTTTAGACGACTCGGGTCCGGGTGCCCAGGGCCACGGCAGAAGGCGTGGGCTATAGCACACAAAATTTGAGACTCGCGCGGATTTCCAATTACATGGCTGTAAACATCCAAAAAATGTAATTTGGTTATGGCGGGGCGGTGACTATGGTTCGTTTGGCCGTATTGGATTTCCGAGAAAAAGTTTAGACAATTCAGGTCCGGGGGCCCGGGGTCACGGCAGAAGGCGTGGGCTATAGCACACAAAAATTTGTGACTCGCGCGATTTCCAATTTTATGGCCGTAAACATCCAAAAATTGTAATTTGGTCATGGAAGGGCGGTGACTATGGTCCCTTTGGCCGTATTGGATATATGAGAAAAAGTTTAGACGATTCAGGTCGGGGGGCCCGGGGTCACGGCAGAAGGCGTGGGCTATAGCACACGAAAATTTGGGACTCGGGCGGATTTCCAATTTTATGGCCGTAAAAATCCAAAAAATGTAGTTTGGTCATGGCGGGGCGGTGTCTATGGTTCGTTTGGTCGTATTGGATGTCCGAGAAAAAGATTAGACGATTCGGGTCTGGGGGCCCGGGGCCACGGCAGAAGGCGTAGGCTATAGCACACAAAAATTTGGGACTCGCGCGGATGTCCAATTTTATGGCCGTAAACATCCAAAAAATGTAATTTGTTCATGGCGGGGCAATGACTATGGTTCTTTTGGCCGTATTGGATGTCCGAGAAAAAGTTTAGACGATTCAGGTCCGGGGGCCCGGGGTCACGGCAGAAGGCGTGGGCTATAGCACATGAAAATTTGGGACTCGCACGGATTTCCAATTTTATGGCCGTAAACATCCAAAAAATTTAATTTGGTCATGGCGGGGCGGTGACTATGGTTCCTTTGGCCATATTGGAAGTCCGAGAAAAATTTTAGACGACTCGGGTCCGGGTGCCCGGGGCCACGGCAGAAGGCGTGGGCTATAGCACATGAAAATTTGGGACTCGCACGGATTTCCAATTTTATGGCCGTAAACATCCAAAAAATGTAATTTGGTCATGACGGGGCGGTGACTATGGTTCCTTTGGCCGTATTGGATGTCCGAGAAAAATTTTAGACGACTCAGGTCCGGGTGCCCGGGGCCACGGCAGAAGGCGTGGGCTATAGCACACTAAATTTTGGACTCGCGCGGATTTCCAATTTGATGGCTGTAAACATCAAAAAAATGTAATTTGGTTATGGCGGGGCGGTGACTATGGTTCGTTTGGCCGTATTGGATATCTGAGAAAAAGTTTAGACGATTCAGGTCCGGGGGCCCGGGGTCACGGCAGAAGGCGTGGGCTATAGCACACAAAAATTTGGGACTCGCGCGGATTTCCAATTTTTTGGCCGTAAACATCCCAAAAATGTAGTTTGGTCATGGCGGGGCAATGACTATGGTTCGTTTGGTCGTATTGGATGTCCGAGAAAAAGTTTAGACGATTCGGGTCTGGGGGCCCGGGTCCACGGCAGAAGGCGTAGGCTATAGCACACGAAAATTTGGGACTCGCGCAGATGTCCAATTTTATGGCCGTAAACATCCAAAAAATGTAATTTGTTCATGGCGGGGCAATGACTATGGTTCTTTTGGCCGTATTCGATGTCCGAGAAAAAGTTTAGACGATTCAGGTCCGGGGGCCCAGGGTCACGGAAGAAGGCGTGGGCTATAGCACATGAAAATTTGGGACTCGCACGGCTTTCCAATTTTATGGCCGTAAACATCCAAAAAATGTAGTTTGGTCATGGCGCGGTGGTGACTATGGTTCGTTTGGTCGTATTGGATGTCCGAGAAAAAGTTTAGACGATTCGGGTCCGGGGGCCCGGGGCCACGGCAGAAGGCGTAGGCTATAGCACACGAAAATTTGGGACTCGCGCGGATGTCCAATTTTATGGCCGTAAACATCCGAAAAATGTAATTTGGTCATGGCGGGGCGGTGACTATGGTTCCTTTGGCCGTATTGGATGTCCGAGAAAAATTTTAGACGACTCGGGTCCAGGTGCCCGGGGCCACGGCAGAAGGCGTGGGCTATAGCACATGAAAATTTGGGACTCGCACGGATTTCCAATTTTATGGCCGTAAACATCCAAAAAATGTAATTTGGTCATGGCGTGGCGGTGACTATGGTTCCTTTGGCCATATTGGAAGTCCGAGAAAAATTTTAGACGACTCGGGTCCGGGTGCCCGGGGCCACGGCAGAAGGCGTGGGCTATAGCACATGAAAATTTGGGACTCGCACGGATTTCCAATTTTATGGCCGTAAACATCCAAAAAATGTAATTTGGTCATGGCGGGGCGGTGACTATGGTTCCTTTGGCCATATTGGAAGTCCGAGAAAAATTTTAGACGACTCGGGTCTGGGTGCCCGGGGCCACGGCAGAAGGCGTGGGCTATAGCACATGAAAATTTGGGACTCGCACGGATTTCCAATTTTATGGCCGTAAACATCCAAAAAATGTAATTTGGTCATGGCGGGGCGGTGACTATGGTTCCTTTGGCCGGATTGGATGTCCGAGAAAAATTTTAGACGACTCGGGTTCGGGTGCCCGGGGCCACGGCAGAAGGCGTGGGCTATAGCACATGAAAATTTGGGACTCGCACGGATTTCCAATTTTATGTCCGTAAACATCCAAAAAATGTAATTTGGTCATGGCGGGGCGGTGACTATGGTTCCTTTGGCCGTATTGGATGTCCGAGAAAAATTTTAGACGACTCAGGTCCGGGTGGCCGGGGCCACGGCAGAAGGCGTGGGCTATAGCACACAAAATTTTGGACTCGCGCGGATTTCCAATTTGATGGCTGTAAACATCAAAAAAATGTAATTTGGTTATGGCGGGGCGGTGACTATGGTTCGTTTGGCCGTATTGGATATCTGAGAAAAAGTTTAGACGATTCAGGTCCGGGGGCCCGGGGTCACGGCAGAAGGCGTGGGCTATAGCACACGAAAATTTGGGACTCGCGCGGATTTCCAATTTTTTGGCCGTAAACATCCAAAAAATGTAGTTTGGTCATGGCGGGGCAATGACTATGGTTCGTTTGGTCGTATTGGATGTCCGAGAAAAAGTTTAGACGATTCGGGTCCGGGGGCCCGGGTCCACGGCAGAAGGCGTAGGCTATAGCACACGAAAATTTGGGACTCGCGCGGATGTCCAATTTTATGGCCGTAAACATCCAAAAAATGTAATTTGTTCATGGCGGGGCAATGACTATGGTTCTTTTGGCCGTATTGGATGTCCGAGAAAAAGTTTAGACGATTCAGGTCCGGGGGCCCAGGGTCACGGAAGAAGGCGTGGGCTATAGCACATGAAAATTTGGGACTCGCACGGCTTTCCAATTTTATGGCCGTAAACATCCAAAAAATGTAGTTTGGTCATGGCGCGGTGGTGACTATGGTTCGTTTGGTCGTATTGGATGTCCGAGAAAAAGTTTAGACGATTCGGGTCCGGGGGCCCGGGGCCACGGCAGAAGGCGTAGGCTATAGCACACGAAAATTTGGGACTCGCGCGGATTTCCAATTTGATGGCTGTAAACATCCAAAATATGTAATTTGGTCATGGCGGGGCGGTGACTATGGTTCCTTTTGGCCGTATTGGATGTCCGAGAAAAATTTTAGACGATTCGGGTCCGGGTGCCCGGGGCCATGGCAGAAGGCGTGGGCTATAGCACACGAAAATTTGGGACTCGCGCGGATTTCCAATTTTATGGCCGTAATTATCCAAACAATGTAATCTGGTCATGGCGGGGCGGTAACTATGGTTCTTTTGGCCGAATTGGATTTTCGAGAAAATTTTTGGACGATTCGTGTCCGGGGGCCCGGGGTCTCGGCAGAAGGCACATGAAAATTTGGGACTCGCGCGTATTTCCAAATTTATGGCCGTAAACATCCAAAAAATGTAATTTGGTCATGGCGGGGCGGTGACTATGGTTCCTTTGGCCATATTGGATGTCCGAGAAAAATTTTAGACGACTCGGGTCCGGGTGCCCAGGGCCACGGCAGAAGGCGTGGGCTATAGCACACAAAATTTGGGACTCGCGCGGATTTCCAATTACATGGCTGTAAACATCCAAAAAATGTAATTTGGTTATGGCGGGGCGGTGACTATGGTTCGTTTGGCCGTATTGGATTTCCGAGAAAAAGTTTAGACAATTCAGGTCCGGGGGCCCGGGGTCACGGCAGAAGGCGTGGGCTATAGCACACAAAAATTTGTGACTCGCGCGATTTCCAATTTTATGGCCGTAAACATCCAAAAATTGTAATTTGGTCATGGAAGGGCGGTGACTATGGTCCCTTTGGCCGTATTGGATATATGAGAAAAAGTTTAGACGATTCAGGTCGGGGGGCCCGGGGTCACGGCAGAAGGCGTGGGCTATAGCACACGAAAATTTGGGACTCGGGCGGATTTCCAATTTTATGGCCGTAAAAATCCAAAAAATGTAGTTTGGTCATGGCGGGGCGGTGTCTATGGTTCGTTTGGTCGTATTGGATGTCCGAGAAAAAGATTAGACGATTCGGGTCTGGGGGCCCGGGGCCACGGCAGAAGGCGTAGGCTATAGCACACAAAAATTTGGGACTCGCGCGGATGTCCAATTTTATGGCCGTAAACATCCAAAAAATGTAATTTGTTCATGGCGGGGCAATGACTATGGTTCTTTTGGCCGTATTGGATGTCCGAGAAAAAGTTTAGACGATTCAGGTCCGGGGGCCCGGGGTCACGGCAGAAGGCGTGGGCTATAGCACATGAAAATTTGGGACTCGCACGGATTTCCAATTTTATGGCCGTAAACATCCAAAAAATTTAATTTGGTCATGGCGGGGCGGTGACTATGGTTCCTTTGGCCATATTGGAAGTCCGAGAAAAATTTTAGACGACTCGGGTCCGGGTGCCCGGGGCCACGGCAGAAGGCGTGGGCTATAGCACATGAAAATTTGGGACTCGCACGGATTTCCAATTTTATGGCCGTAAACATCCAAAAAATGTAATTTGGTCATGACGGGGCGGTGACTATGGTTCCTTTGGCCGTATTGGATGTCCGAGAAAAATTTTAGACGACTCAGGTCCGGGTGCCCGGGGCCACGGCAGAAGGCGTGGGCTATAGCACACTAAATTTTGGACTCGCGCGGATTTCCAATTTGATGGCTGTAAACATCAAAAAAATGTAATTTGGTTATGGCGGGGCGGTGACTATGGTTCGTTTGGCCGTATTGGATATCTGAGAAAAAGTTTAGACGATTCAGGTCCGGGGGCCCGGGGTCACGGCAGAAGGCGTGGGCTATAGCACACAAAAATTTGGGACTCGCGCGGATTTCCAATTTTTTGGCCGTAAACATCCCAAAAATGTAGTTTGGTCATGGCGGGGCAATGACTATGGTTCGTTTGGTCGTATTGGATGTCCGAGAAAAAGTTTAGACGATTCGGGTCTGGGGGCCCGGGTCCACGGCAGAAGGCGTAGGCTATAGCACACGAAAATTTGGGACTCGCGCAGATGTCCAATTTTATGGCCGTAAACATCCAAAAAATGTAATTTGTTCATGGCGGGGCAATGACTATGGTTCTTTTGGCCGTATTCGATGTCCGAGAAAAAGTTTAGACGATTCAGGTCCGGGGGCCCAGGGTCACGGAAGAAGGCGTGGGCTATAGCACATGAAAATTTGGGACTCGCACGGATTTACAATTTTATGGCCGTAAACATCCAAAACATGTAGTTTGGTCATGGCGGGGTGGTGACTATGGTTCGTTTGGTCGTATTGGATGTCCGAGAAAAAGTTTAGACGATTCGGGTCCGGGGGCCCGGGGCCACGGCAGAAGGCGTAGGCTATAGCACAAGAAAATTTGGGACTCGCGCGGATTTCCAATTTGATGGCTGTAAACATCCGAAATATGTAATTTGGTCATGGCGGGGCGGTGACTATGGTTCCTTTGGCCGTATTGGATGTCCGAGAAAAATTTTAGACGATTCGGGTCCGGGTGTCCGGGGCCATGGCAGAAGGCGTGGGCTATAGCACACGAAAATTTGGGACTCGCGCGGATTTCCAATTTTATTGCCGTAATTATCCAAACAATGTAATCTGGTCATGGCGGGGCGGTGACTATGGTTCTTTTGGCCGAATTGGATTTTCGAGAAAATTTTTAGACGATTCGGGTCCGGGGGCCCGGGGTCTCGGCAGAAGGCACATGAAAATTTGGGACTCGCGCGTATTTCCAAATTTATGGCCGTAAACATCCAAAAAATGTAATTTGGTCATGGCGGGGCGGTGACTATGGTTCCTTTGGCCATATTGGATGTTCGAGAAAAATTTTAGACGACTCGGGTCCGGGTGCCCAGGGCCACGGCAGAAGGCGTGGGCTATAGCACACAAAATTTGGGACTCGCGCGGATTTCCAATTACATGGCTGTAAACATCCAAAAAATGTAATTTGGTTATGGCGGGGCGGTGACTATGGTTCGTTTGGCCGTATTGGATATCCGAGAAAAAGTTTAGACAATTCAGGTCCGGGGGCCCGGGGTCACGGCAGAAGGCGTGGGCTATAGCACACAAAAATTTGTGACTCGCGCGATTTCCAATTTTATGGCCGTAAACATCCAAAAAATGTAATTTGGTCATGGAAGGGCAGTGACTATGGTCCCTTTAGCCGTATTGGATATCTGAGAAAAAGTTTAGACGATTCAGGTCGGGGGGCCCGGGGTCACGGCAGAAGGCGTGGGCTATAGCACACGAAAATTTGGGACTCGGGCGGATTTCCAATTTTATGGCCGTAAAAATCCAAAAAATGTAGTTTGGTCATGGCGGGGCGGTGACTATGGTTTGTTTGGTCGTATTGGATGTCCGAGAAAAAGATTAGACGATTCGGGTTTGGGGGCCCGGGGCCACGGCAGAAGGCGTAGGCTATAGCACACAAAAATTTGGGACTCGCGCGGATGTCCAATTTTATGGCCGTAAACATCCAAAAAATGTAATTTGTTCATGGCGGGGCAATGACTATGGTTCTTTTGGCCGTATTGGATGTCCGAGAAAAAGTTTAGACGATTCAGGTCTGGGGGCCCGGGGTCACGGCAGAAGGCGTGGGCTATAGCACATGAAAATTTGGGACTCGCACGGATTTCCAATTTTATGGCCGTAAACATCAAAAAAATGTAATTTGGTCATGGCGGGGCGGTGACTATGGTTCCTTTGGCCATATTGGAAGTCCGAGAAAAATTTTAGACGACTCGGGTCCGGGTGCCCGGGGCCACGACAGAAGGCGTGGGCTATAGCACATGAAAATTTGGGACTCGCACGGATTTCCAATTTTATGGCCGTAAACATCCAAAAAATGTAATTTGGTCATGGCGGGGCGGTGACTATGGTTCCTTTGGCCGTATTGGATGTCCGAGAAAAATTTTAGACGACTCAGGTCCGGGTGCCCGGGGCCACGGCAGAAGGCGTGGGCTATAGCACACAAAATTTTGGACTCGCGCGGATTTCCAATTTGATGGCTGTAAACATCAAAAAAATGTAATTTGGTTATGGCGGGGCGGTGACTATGGTTCGTTTGGCCGTATTGGATATCTGAGAAAAAGTTTAGACGATTCAGGTCCGGGGGCCCGGGGTCACGGCAGAAGGCGTGGGCTATAGCACACAAAAATTTGGGACTCGCGCGGATTTCCAATTTTTTGGCCGTAAACATCCAAAAAATGTAGTTTGGTCATGGCGGGGCAATGACTATGGTTTGTTTGGTCGTATTGGATGTCCGAGAAAAAGTTTAGACGATTCGGGTCTGGGGGCCCGGGTCCACGGCAGAAGGCGTAGGCTATAGCACACGAAAATTTGGGACTCGCGCGGATGTCCAATTTTATGGCCGTAAACATCCAAAAAATGTAATTTGTTCATGGCGGGGCAATGACTATGGTTCTTTTGGCCGTATTCGATGTCCGAGAAAAAGTTTAGACGATTCAGGTCCAGGGGCCCAGGGTCACGGAAGAAGGCGTGGGCTATAGCACATGAAAATTTGGGACTCGCACGGCTTTACAATTTTATGGCCGTAAACATCCAAAAAATGTAGTTTGGTCATGGCGGGGTGGTGACTATGGTTCGTTTGGTCGTATTGGATGTCCGAGAAAAAGTTTAGACGATTCGGGTCCGGGGGCCCGGGGCCACGGCAGAAGGCGTCGGCTATAGCACAAGAAAATTTGGGACACGCGCGAATTTCCAATTTGATGGCTGTAAACATCCAAAATATGTAATTTGGTCATGGCGGGGCGGTGACTATGGTTCCTTTGGCCGTATTGGATGTCCGAGAAAAATTTTAGACGATTCGGGTCCGGGTGTCCGGGGCCATGGCAGAAGGCGTGGGCTATAGCACACGAAAATTTGGGACTCGCGCGGATTTCCAATTTTATTGCCGTGTAATCTGGTCATGGCGGGGCGGTGACTATGGTTCTTTTGGCCGAATTGGATTTTCGAGAAAATTTTTAGACGATTCGGGTCCGGGGGCCCGGGGTCTCGGCAGAAGGCACATGAAAATTTGGGACTCGCGCGTATTTCCAAATTTATGGCCGTAAACATCCAAAAAATGTAATTTGGTCATGGCGGGGCGGTGACTATGGTTCCTTTGGCCATATTGGATGTCCGAGAAAAATTTTAGACGACTCGGGTCCGGGTGCCCAGGGCCATGGCAGAAGGCGTGGGCTATAGCACACAAAATTTGGGACTCGCGCGGATTTCCAATTACATGGCTGTAAACATCCAAAAAATGTAATTTGGTTATGGCGGGGCGGTGACTATGGTTCGTTTGGCCGTATTGGATATCCGAGAAAAAGTTTAGACAATTCAGGTCCGGGGGCCCGGGGTCACGGCAGAAGGCGTGGGCTATAGCACACAAAAATTTGTGACTCGCGCGATTTCCAATTTTATGGCCGTAAACATCCAAAAAATGTAATTTGGTCATGGAAGGGCAGTGACTATGGTCCCTTTAGCCGTATTGGATATCTGAGAAAAAGTTTAGACGATTCAGGTCGGGGGGCCCGGGGTCACGGCAGAAGGCGTGGGCTATAGCACACGAAAATTTGGGACTCGGGCGGATTTCCAATTTTATGGCCGTAAAAATCCAAAAAATGTAGTTTGGTCATGGCGGGGCGGTGACTATGGTTTGTTTGGTCGTATTGGATGTCCGAGAAAAAGATTAGACGATTCGGGTTTGGGGGCCCGGGGCCACGGCAGAAGGCGTAGGCTATAGCACACAAAAATTTGGGACTCGCGCGGATGTCCAATTTTATGGCCGTAAACATCCAAAAAATGTAATTTGTTCATGGCGGGGCAATGACTATGGTTCTTTTGGCCGTATTGGATGTCCGAGAAAAAGTTTAGACGATTCAGGTCTGGGGGCCCGGGGTCACGGCAGAAGGCGTGGGCTATAGCACATGAAAATTTGGGACTCGCACGGATTTCCAATTTTATGGCCGTAAACATCAAAAAAATGTAATTTGGTCATGGCGGGGCGGTGACTATGGTTCCTTTGGCCATATTGGAAGTCCGAGAAAAATTTTAGACGACTCGGGTCCGGGTGCCCGGGGCCACGGCAGAAGGCGTGGGCTATAGCACATGAAAATTTGGGACTCGCACGGATTTCCAATTTTATGGCCGTAAACATCCAAAAAATGTAATTTGGTCATGGCGGGGCGGTGACTATGGTTCCTTTGGCCGTATTGGATGTCCGAGAAAAATTTTAGACGACTCAGGTCCGGGTGCCCGGGGCCACGGCAGAAGGCGTGGGCTATAGCACACAAAATTTTGGACTCGCGCGGATTTCCAATTTGATGGCTGTAAACATCAAAAAAATGTAATTTGGTTATGGCGGGGCGGTGACTATGGTTCGTTTGGCCGTATTGGATATCTGAGAAAAAGTTTAGACGATTCAGGTCCGGGGGCCCGGGGTCACGGCAGAAGGCGTGGGCTATAGCACACGAAAATTTGGGACTCGCGCGGATTTCCAATTTTTTGGCCGTAAACGTCCAAAAAATGTAGTTTGGTCATGGCGGGGCAATGACTATGGTTCGTTTGGTCGTATTGGATGTCCGAGAAAAAGTTTAGACGATTCGGGTCTGGGGGCCCGGGTCCACGGCAGAAGGCGTAGGCTATAGCACACGAAAATCTGGGACTCGCGCGGATGTCCAATTTTATGGCCGTAAAAATCCAAAAAATGTAATTTGTTCATGGCGGGGCAATGACTATGGTTCTTTTAGCCGTATTGGATGTCCGAGAAAAAGTTTAGACGATTCAGGTCCGGGGGCCCAGGGTCACGGAAGAAGGCGTGGGCTATAGCACATGAAAATTTGGGACTCGCACGGCTTTCCAATTTTATGGCCGTAAACATCCAAAAAATGTAGTTTGGTCATGGCGGGGTGGTGACTATGGTTCGTTTGGTCGTATTGGATGTCCGAGAAAAAGTTTAGACGATTCGGGTCCGGGGGCCCGGGGCCACGGCAGAAGGCGTAGGCTATAGCACACGAAAATTTGGGACTCGCGCGGATTTCCAATTTGATGGCTGTAAACATCCAAAATATGTAATTTGGTCATGGCGGGGCGGTGACTATGGTTCCTTTGGCCGTATTGGATGTCCGAGAAAAATTTTAGACGATTCGGGTCCGGGTGCCCGGGGCCATGGCAGAAGGCGTGGGCTATAGCACACGAAAATTTGGGACTCGCGCGGATTTCCAGTTTTATGGCCGTAATTATCCAAACAATGTAATCTGGTCATGGCGGGGCGGTGACTATGGTTCTTTTGGCCGAATTGGATTTTCGAGTAAATTTTTAGACGACTCGGGTCCGGGTGCCCAGGGCCACGGCAGAAGGCGTGGGCTATAGCACACAAAATTTGGGACTCGCGCGGATTTCCAATTACATGGCTGTAAACATCCAAAAAATGTAATTTGCTTATGGCGGGGCGGTGACTATGGTTCGTTTGGCCGCATTGGATATCCGAGAAAAAGTTTAGACAATTCAGGTCCGGGGGCCCGGGGTCACGGCAGAAGGCGTGGGCTATAGCACACAAAAATTTGGGACTCGCGCGGATTTCAAATTTTATGGCCGTAAACATCCAAAAAATGTAATTTGGTCATGGAAGGGCGGTGACTATGGTTCCTTTGGCCGTATTGGATATCTGAGAAAAAGTTTAGACGATTCAGGTCCGGGGGCCCGGGGTCACAGCAGAAGGCGTGGGCTATAGCACACGAAAATTTGGGACTCGGCCGGATTTCCAATTTTATGGCTGTAAACATCCAAAAAGTGTAGCTTGGTCATGGCGGGGCGGTGACTATGGTTCGTTTGGTCGTATTGAATGTCCGAGAAAAAGTTTAGACGATTCGGGTCTGGGGGCCCGGGGCCACGGCAGAAGGCGTAGGCTATAGCACACAAAAATTTGGGATTCGCGCGGATGTCCAATTTTGTGGCCGTAAACATCCAAAAAATGTAATTTGTTCATGGCGGGGCAATGACTATGGTTCTTTTGGCCGTATTGGATGTCCGAGAAAAAGTTTAGACGATTCAGGTCCGGGGGCCCGGGGTCTCGGCAGAAGGCGTGGGCTATAGCACACGAAAATTTGGGACTCGCGCGGATTTCCAATTTTATGGCCGTAAACATCCAAAAAATGTAGTTTGGTCATGGCGGGGCGGTGACTATGGTTCGTTTGGTCGTATTGAATGTCCGAGAAAAAGTTAAGACGATTCGGGTCTGGGGGCCCGGGGCCACGGCAGAAGGCGTAGGCTATAGCACACAAAAATTTGGGACTCGCGCGGATGTCCAATTTTATGGCCGTAAACATCCAAAAAATGTAATTTGTTCATGGCGGGGCAATGACTATGGTTCTTTTGGCCGTAATGGATGTCCGAGAAAAAGTTTAGACGATTCAGGTCCGGGGGCCCGGGGTCTCGGCAGAAGGCGTGGGCTATAGCACACAAAAATTTGGGACTCGCGCGGATTTCAAATTTTATGGCCGTAAACATCCAAAAAATGTAATTTGGTCATGGAAGGGCGGTGACTATGGTTCCTTTGGCCGTATTGGATATCTGAGAAAAAGTTTAGACGATTCAGGTCCGGGGGCCCGGGGTCACAGCAGAAGGCGTGGGCTATAGCACACGAAAATTTGGGACTCGGCCGGATTTCCAATTTTATGGCTGTAAACATCCAAAAAATGTAGCTTGGTCATGGCGGGGCGGTGACTATGGTTCGTTTGGTCGTATTGAATGTCCGAGAAAAAGTTTAGACGATTCGGGTCTGGGGGCCCGGGGCCACGGCAGAAGGCGTAGGCTATAGCACACAAAAATTTGGGATTCGCGCGGATGTCCAATTTTGTGGCCGTAAACATCCAAAAAATGTAATTTGTTCATGGCGGGGCAATGACTATGGTTCTTTTGGCCGTATTGGATGTCCGAGAAAAAGTTTAGACGATTCAGGTCCGGGGGCCCGGGGTCTCGGCAGAAGGCGTGGGCTATAGCACACGAAAATTTGGGACTCGCGCGGATTTCCAATTTTATGGCCGTAAACATCCAAAAAATGTAGTTTGGTCATGGCGGGGCGGTGACTATGGTTCGTTTGGTCGTATTGAATGTCCGAGAAAAAGTTTAGACGATTCGGGTCTGGGGGCCCGGGGCCACGGCAGAAGGCGTAGGCTATAGCACACAAAAATTTGGGACTCGCGCGGATGTCCAATTTTATGGCCGTAAACATCCAAAAAATGTAATTTGTTCATGGCGGGGCAATGACTATGGTTCTTTTGGCCGTAATGGATGTCCGAGAAAAAGTTTAGACGATTCAGGTCCGGGGGCCCGGGGTCTCGGCAGAAGGCGTGGGCTATAGCACACGAAAATTTGGGACTCGCGCGGATTTCCAATTTTATGGCCGTAAACATCCAAAAAATGTAATTTGGTCATGGCGAGGCGATGTCTATGGTTCCTTTGGCCATATTGGATGTCCCAGAAAAATTTTAGACGACTCGGGTCCGGGTGCCCGGGGCCACGGCAGTAGGCGTGGGCTATAGCACACAAAATTTGGGACTCGCGCGGATTTCCAATTACATGGCTGTAAACATCCAAAAAATGTAATTTGGTTATGGTAGGGCGGTGACTATGGTTCGTTTGGCTGTATTGGATATCCGAGAAAAAGTTTAGACAATTCAGGTTCGGGGGCCCGGGGTCACGGCAGAAGGCGTGGGCTATTATAGCACACAAAAATTTGTGACTCGCGCGATTTCCAATTTTATGGCCGTAAACATCCAAAAAATGTTATTTGGTCATGGAAGGGCGGTGACTATGGTCCCTTTGGCCGTATTGGATATCTGAGAAAAAGTTTAGACGATTCAGGTCCGGGGGCCCGGGGTCACAGCAGAAGGCGTGGGCTATAGCACACGAAAATTTGGGACTCGGCCGGATTTCCAATTTTATGGCTGTAAACATCCAAAAAATGTAGCTTGGTCATGGCGGGGCGGTGACTATGGTTCGTTTGGTCGTATTGAATGTCCGAGAAAAAGTTTAGACGATTCGGGTCTGGGGGCCCGGGGCCACGGCAGAAGGCGTAGGCAATAGCACACAAAAATTTGGGATTCGCGCGGATGTCCAATTTTGTGGCCATAAACATCCAAAAAATGTAATTTGTTCATGGCGGGGCAATGACTATGGTTCTTTTGGCCGTATTGGATGTCCGAGAAAAAGTTTAGACGATTCAGGTCCGGGGGCCCGGGGTCTCGGCAGAAGGCGTGGGCTATAGCACACGAAAATTTGGGACTCGCGCGGATTTCCAATTTTATGGCCGTAAACATCCAAAAAATGTAGTTTGGTCATGGCGGGGCGGTGACTATGGTTCGTTTGGTCGTATTGAATGTCCGAGAAAAAGTTTAGACGATTCGGGTCTGGGGGCCCGGGGCCACGACAGAAGGCGTAGGCTATAGCACACAAAAATTTGGGACTCACGCGGATGTCCAATTTTATGGCCGTAAACATCCAAAAAATGTAATTTGTTCATGGCGGGGCAATTACTATGGTTCTTTTGGCCGTAATGGATGTCCGAGAAAAAGTTTAGACGATTCAGGTCCGGGGGCCCGGGGTCTCGGCAGAAGGCGTGGGCTATAGCACACAAAAATTTGGGACTCGCGCGGATTTCAAATTTTATGGCCGTAAACATCCAAAAAATGTAATTTGGTCATGGAAGGGCGGTGACTATGGTTCCTTTGGCCGTATTGGATATCTGAGAAAAAGTTTAGACGATTCAGGTCCGGGGGCCCGGGGTCACAGCAGAAGGCGTGGGCTATAGCACACGAAAATTTGGGACTCGGCCGGATTTCCAATTTTATGGCTGTAAACATCCAAAAAATGTAGCTTGGTCATGGCGGGGCGGTGACTATGGTTCGTTTGGTCGTATTGAATGTCCGAGAAAAAGTTTAGACGATTCGGGTCTTGGGGCCCGGGGCCACGGCAGAAGGCGTAGGCTATAGCACACAAAAATTTGGGATTCGCGCGGATGTCCAATTTTGTGGCCGTAAACATCCAAAAAATGTAATTTGTTCATGGCGGGGCAATGACTATGGTTCTTTTGGCCGTATTGGATGTCCGAGAAAAAGTTTAGACGATTCAGGTCCGGGGGCCCGGGGTCTCGGCAGAAGGCGTGGGCTATAGCACACGAAAATTTGGGACTCGCGCGGATTTCCAATTTTATGGCCGTAAACATCCAAAAAATGTAGTTTGGTCATGGCGGGGCGGTGACTATGGTTCGTTTGGTCGTATTGAATGTCCGAGAAAAAGTTTAGACGATTCGGGTCTGGGGGCCCGGGGCCACGGCAGAAGGCGTAGGCTATAGCACACAAAAATTTGGGACTCGCGCGGATGTCCAATTTTATGGCCGTAAACATCCAAAAAATGTAATTTGTTCATGGCGGGGCAATGACTATGGTTCTTTTGGCCGTAATGGATGTCCGAGAAAAAGTTTAGACTATTCAGGTCCGGGGGCCCGGGGTCTCGGCAGAAGGCGTGGGCTATAGCACACGAAAATTTGGGACTCGCGCGGATTTCCAATTTTATGGCCGTAAACATCCAAAAAATGTAATTTGGTCATGGCGAGGCGATGTCTATGGTTCCTTTGGCCATATTGGATGTCCCAGAAAAATTTTAGACGACTCGGGTCCGGGTGCCCGGGGCCACGGCAGTAGGCGTGGGCTATAGCACACAAAATTTGGGACTCGCGCGGATTTCCAATTACATGGCTGTAAACATCCAAAAAATGTAATTTGGTTATGGTAGGGCGGTGACTATGGTTCGTTTGGCCGTATTGGATATCCGAGAAAAAGTTTAGACAATTCAGGTTCGGGGGCCCGGGGTCACGGCAGAAGGCGTGGGCTATTATAGCACACAAAAATTTGTGACTCGCGCGATTTCCAATTTTATGGCCGTAAACATCCAAAAAATGTTATTTGGTCATGGAAGGGCGGTGACTATGGTCCCTTTGGCCGTATTGGATATCTGAGAAAAAGTTTAGACGATTCAGGTCGGGGGGCCCAGGGTCACGGCAGAAGGCGTGGGCTATAGCACACGAAAATTTGGGACTCGGGCGGATTTCCAATTTTATGGCCGTAAAAATCCAAAAAATGTAGTTTGGTCATGGCGGGGCGGTGACTACGGTTCGTTTAGTCGTATTGAATGTCCGAGAAAAAGTTTAGACGATTCGGGTCTGGGGGCCCGGGGCCACGGCAGAAGGCGTAGGCTATAGCACACAAAAATTTGGGACTCGCGCGGATGTCCAGTTTTATGGCCGTAAACATCCAAAAAATGTAATTTGGTCATGGCGGGGCAATGACTATGGTTCTTTTGGCCGTATTGGATGTCTGAGAAAAAGTTTAGACGATTCAGGTCAGGGAGCCCGGGGTCACGGCAGAAGGCGTGGGCTATAGCACACGAAAATTTGGGACTCGGGCGGATTTCCAATTTTATGGCCGTAAAAATCCAAAAAATGTAGTTTGGTCATGGCGGGGCGGTGACTATGGTTTGTTTGGTCGTATTGAATGTCAGAGAAAAGGTTTAAACGATTCGGGTCTGGGGGCCCGGGGCCACGGCAGAAGGCGTAGGCTATAGCACACAAAAATTTGGGACTCGCGCGGATGTCCAATTTTATGGCCGTAAACATCCAAAAAATGTAATTTGTTCATGGCGGGGCGGTGACTATGGTTCGTTTGGCCGTATTGGATATCTGAGAAAAAGTTTAGACGATTCAGGTCCGGGGGCCCGGCGTCACGGCAGAAGGCGTGGGCTATAGCACACGAAAATTTGGGACTCGGGCGGATTTCAAATTTTATGGCCGTAAAAATCCAAAAAATGTAGTTTGGTCATGGCGGGGCGGTGACTATGGTTCGTTTGGTCGTATTGAATGTCCGAGAAAAAGTTTAGACGATTCGGGTCCGGGGGCCCGGGGTCACGGCAGAAGGCGTGGGCTATAGCACACAAAAATTTGGGACTCGCGCGGATTTCCAATTTTATGGCCGTAAACATCCAAAAAATGTAATTTGGTCATGGAAGGGCGGTGACTATTGTTCCTTTGGCCGTATTGGATATCTGAGAAAAAGTTTAGACGATTCAGGTCCGGGGGCCCGGGGTCACAGCAGAAGGCGTGGGCTATAGCACACGAAAATTTGGGACTCGCGCGGATTTCCAATTTTATGGCCGTAAACATCCAAAAAATGTAGTTTGGTCATGGCGGGGCGGTGACTATGGTTCGTTTGGTCGTATTGAATGTCCGAGAAAAAGTTTAGACGATTCGGGTCTGGGGGCCCGGGGCCGCGGCAGAAGGCGTAGGCTATAGCACACAAAAATTTGGGATTCGCGCGATTTCCAATTTTATGGCCGTAAACATCCAAAAAATGTAATTTGGTTATGGTAGGGCGGTGACTATGGTTCGTTTGGCCGTATTGGATATCCGAGAAATAGTTTAGACAATTCAGGTCCGGGGGCCCGGGGTCACGGCAGAAGGTGTGGGCTATAGCACACAAAAATTTTTGACTCGCGCGATTTCCAATTTTATGGCCGTAAACATCCAAAAAATGTAATTTGGTCATGAAAGGGCGGTGACTATGGTTCCTTTGGCCGTATTGGATATCTGAGAAAAAGTTTAGACGATTCAGGTCCGGGGGCCCGGGGTCACAGCAGAAGGCGTGGGCTATAGCACACGAAAATTTGGGACTCGGCGGGATTTCCAATTTTATGGCCGTAAACATCCAAAAAATGTAGTTTGGTCATGGCGGGGCGGTGACTATGGTTCGTTTGGTCGTATTGAATGTCCGAGAAAAAGTTTAGACGATTCGGGTCTGGGGGCCCGGGGCCGCGGCAGAAGGCGTAGGCTATAGCACACAAAAATTTGGGATTCGCGCGGATGTCCAATTTTGTGGCCGTAAACATCCAAAAAATGTAATTTGTTCATGGCGGGGCAATGACTATGGTTCTTTTGGCCGTATTGGATGTCCGAGAAAAAGTTTAGACGATTCAGGTCCGGGGGCCCGGGGTCTCGGCAGAAGGCGTGGGCTATAGCATACGAAAATTTGGGACTCGCGCGGATTTCCAATTTTATGGCCGTAAACATCCAAAAAATGTAGTTTGGTCATGGCGGGGCGGTGACTATGGTTCGTTTGGTCGTATTGAATGTCCGAGAAAAAGTTTAGACGATTCGGGTCTGGGGGCCCGGGGCCACGGCAGAAGGCGTAGGCTATAGCACACAAAAATTTGGGACTCGCGCGGATGTCCAATTTTATGGCCGTAAACATCCAAAAAATGTAATTTGTTCATGGCGGGGAAATGACTATGGTTCTTTTGGCCGTAATGGATGTCCGAGAAAAAGTTTAGACGATTCAGGTCCGGGGGCCCGGGGTCTCGGCAGAAGGCGTGGGCTATAGCACACGAAAATTTGGGACTCGCGCGGATGTCCAATTTTATGGCCGTAAACATCCAAAAAATGTAATTTGGTCATGGCGGGACAATGGCTATGGTTCTTTTGGCCGTATTGGATGTCTGAGAAAAAGTTTAGACGATTCAGGTCAGGGGGCCCGGGGTCACGGCAGAAGGCGTGGGCTATAGCACACGAAAATTTGGGACTCGGGCGGATTTCCAATTTTATGGCCGTAAAAATCCAAAAAATGTAGTTTGGTCATGGCGGGGCGGTGACTATGGTTCGTTTGGTCGTATTGAATGTCCGAGAAAAAGTTTAGACAATTCGGGTCTGGGGGCCCGGGGCCACGGTAGAAGGCGTAGGCTATAGCACACAAAAATTTGGGACTCGCGCGGATGTCCAATTTTATGGCCGTAAACATCCAAAAAATGTAATTTGTTCATGGCGGGGCGGTGACTATGGTTCGTTTGGCCGTATTGGATATCTGAGAAAAAGTTTAGACGATTCAGGTCCGGGGGCCCGGACCCGAGTCGTCTAAAATTTTTCTGGGACATCCAATATGGCCAAAGGAACCATAGACATCGCCTCGCCCTGACCAAATTACATTTTTTGGATGTTTACGGCCATAAAATTGGAAATCCGCGCGAGTCCCAAATTTTCGTGTGCTATAGCCCACGCCTTCTGCCGAGACCCCGGGCCCCCGGACCTGAATCGTCTAAACTTTTTCTCGGACATCCATTACGGCCAAAAGAACCATAGTCATTGCCCCGCCATGAACAAATTACATTTTTTGGATGTTTACGGCCATAAAATTGGACATCCGCGCGAGTCCCAAATTTTTGTGTGCTATAGCCTACGCCTTCTGCCGTGGCCCCGGGCCCCCAGACCCGAATCGTCTAAACTTTTTCTCCGACATTCAATACGACCAAACGAACCATAGTCACCGCCCCGCCATGACCAAACTACATTTTTTGGATGTTTACGGCCATAAAATTGGAAATCCGCGCGAGTCCCAAATTTTTGTGTGCTATAGCCCACGCCTTCTGCCGAGACCCCGGGCCCCCGGACCTGAATCATCTAAACTTTTTCTCGGACATCCAATACGGCCAAAAGAACCATAGTCATTGCCCCGCCATGAACAAATTACATTTTTTGGATGTTTACGGCCACAAAATTGGACATCCGCGCGAATCCCAAATTTTTGTGTGCTATAGCCTACGCCTTCTGCCGTGGCCCCGGGCCCCCAGACCCGAATCGTCTAAACTTTTTCTCGGACATTCAATACGACCAAACGAACCATAGTCACCGCCCCTCCATGACCAAGCTACATTTTTTGGATGTTTACAGCCATAAAATTGGAAATCCGGCCGAGTCCCAAATTTTCGTGTGCTATAGCCCACGCCTTCTGCTGTGACCCCGGGCCCCCGGACCTGAATCGTCTAAACTTTTTCTCAGATATCCAATACGGCCAAAGGAACCATAGTCACCGCCCTTCCATGACCAAATTACATTTTTTGGATGTTTACGGCCATAAAATTTGAAATCCGCGCGAGTCCCAAATTTTTGTGTGCTATAGCCCACGCCTTCTGCCGAGACCCCGGGCCCCCGGACCTGAATCGTCTAAACTTTTTCTCGGACATCCATTACGGCCAAAAGAACCATAGTAATTGCCCCGCCATGAACAAATTACATTTTTTGGATGTTTACGGCCATAAAATTGGACATCCGCGTGAGTCCCAAATTTTTGTGTGCTATAGCCTACGCCTTCTGCCGTGGCCCCGGGCCCCCAGACCCGAATCGTCTAAACTTTTTCTCGGACATTCAATACGACCAAACGAACCATAGTCACCGCCCCGCCATGACCAAACTACATTTTTTGGATGTTTACGGCCATAAAATTGGAAATCCGCGCGAGTCCCAAATTTTCGTGTGCTATAGCCCACGCCTTCTGCCGAGACCCCGGGCCCCCGGACCTGAATCGTCTAAACTTTTTCTCGGACATCCAATACGGCCAAAAGAACCATAGTCATTGCCCCGCCATGAACAAATTACATTTTTTGGATGTTTACGGCCACAAAATTGGACATCCGCGCGAATCCCAAATTTTTGTGTGCTATAGCCTACGCCTTCTGCCGTGGCCCCGGGCCCCCAGACCCGAATCGTCTAAACTTTTTCTCGGACATTCAATACGACCAAACGAACCATAGTCACCGCCCCGCCATGACCAAGCTACATTTTTTGGATGTTTACAGCCATAAAATTGGAAATCCGGCCGAGTCCCAAATTTTCGTGTGCTATAGCCCACGCCTTCTGCTGTGACCCCGGGCCCCCGGACCTGAATCGTCTAAACTTTTTCTCAGATATCCAATACGGCCAAAGGAACCATAGTCACCGCCCTTCCATGACCAAATTACATTTTTTGGATGTTTACGGCCATAAAATTTGAAATCCGCGCGAGTCCCAAATTTTTGTGTGCTATAGCCCACGCCTTCTGCCGAGACCCCGGGCCCCCGGACCTGAATCGTCTAAACTTTTTCTCGGACATCCATTACGGCCAAAAGAACCATAGTCATTGCCCCGCCATGAACAAATTACATTTTTTGGATGTTTACGGCCATAAAATTGGACATCCGCGCGAGTCCCAAATTTTTGTGTGCTATAGCCTACGCCTTCTGCCGTGGCCCCGGGCCCCCAGACCCGAATCGTCTAAACTTTTTCTCGGACATTCAATACGACCAAACGAACCATAGTCACCGCCCCGCCATGACCAAACTACATTTTTTGGATGTTTACGGCCATAAAATTGGAAATCCGCGCGAGTCCCAAATTTTCGTGTGCTATAGCCCACGCCTTCTGCCGAGACCCCGGGCCCCCGGACCTGAATCGTCTAAACTTTTTCTCGGACATCCAATACGGCCAAAAGAACCATAGTCATTGCCCCGCCATGAACAAATTACATTTTTTGGATGTTTACGGCCACAAAATTGGACATCCGCGCGAATCCCAAATTTTTGTGTGCTATAGCCTACGCCTTCTGCCGTGGCCCCGGGCCCCCAGACCCGAATCGTCTAAACTTTTTCTCGGACATTCAATACGACCAAACGAACCATAGTCACCGCCCCGCCATGACCAAGCTACATTTTTTGGATGTTTACAGCCATAAAATTGGAAATCCGGCCGAGTCCCAAATTTTCGTGTGCTATAGCCCACGCCTTCTGCTGTGACCCCGGGCCCCCGGACCTGAATCGTCTAAACTTTTTCTCAGATATCCAATACGGCCAAAGGAACCATAGTCACCGCCCTTCCATGACCAAATTACATTTTTTGGATGTTTACGGCCATAAAATTTGAAATCCGCGCGAGTCCCAAATTTTTGTGTGCTATAGCCCACGCCTTCTGCCGTGACCCCGGGCCCCCGGACCTGAATTGTCTAAACTTTTTCTCAGATATCCAATACGGCCAAACGAACCATAGTCACCGCCCCGCCATAACCAAATTACATTTTTTTGATGTTTACAGCCATCAAATTGGAAATCCGCGCGAGTCCAAAATTTGGTGTGCTATAGCCCACGCCTTCTGCCGTGGCCCCGGGCACCCGGACCTGAGTCGTCTAAAATTTTTCTCGGACATCCAATACGGCCAAAGGAACCATAGTCACCGCCCCGTCATGACCAAATTACATTTTTTGGATGTTTACGGCCATAAAATTGGAAATCCGTGCGAGTCCCAAATTTTCATGTGCTATAGCCCACGCCTTCTGCCGTGGCCCCGGGCACCCGGACCCGAGTCGTCTAAAATTTTTCTCGGACTTCCAATATGGCCAAAGGAACCATAGTCACCGCCCCGCCATGACCAAATTAAATTTTTTGGATGTTTACGGCCATAAAATTGGAAATCCGTGCGAGTCCCAAATTTTCATGTGCTATAGCCCACGCCTTCTGCCGTGACCCCGGGCCCCCGGACCTGAATCGTCTAAACTTTTTCTCGGACATCCAATACGGCCAAAAGAACCATAGTCATTGCCCCGCCATGAACAAATTACATTTTTTGGATGTTTACGGCCATAAAATTGGACATCCGCGCGAGTCCCAAATTTTTGTGTGCTATAGCCTACGCCTTCTGCCGTGGCCCCGGGCCCCCAGACCCGAATCGTCTAATCTTTTTCTCGGACATCCAATACGACCAAACGAACCATAGTCACCGCCCCGCCATGACCAAACTACATTTTTTGGATTTTTACGGCCATAAAATTGGAAATCCGCCCGAGTCCCAAATTTTCGTGTGCTATAGCCCACGCCTTCTGCCGTGACCCCGGGCCCCCCGACCTGAATCGTCTAAACTTTTTCTCATATATCCAATACGGCCAAAGGGACCATAGTCACCGCCCTTCCATGACCAAATTACAATTTTTGGATGTTTACGGCCATAAAATTGGAAATCGCGCGAGTCACAAATTTTTGTGTGCTATAGCCCACGCCTTCTGCCGTGACCCCGGGCCCCCGGACCTGAATTGTCTAAACTTTTTCTCGGAAATCCAATACGGCCAAACGAACCATAGTCACCGCCCCGCCATAACCAAATTACATTTTTTGGATGTTTACAGCCATGTAATTGGAAATCCGCGCGAGTCCCAAATTTTGTGTGCTATAGCCCACGCCTTCTGCCGTGGCACTGGGCACCCGGACCCGAGTCGTCTAAAATTTTTCTCGGACATCCAATATGGCCAAAGGAACCATAGTCACCGCCCCGCCATGACCAAATTACATTTTTTGGATGTTTACGGCCATAAATTTGGAAATACGCGCGAGTCCCAAATTTTCATGTGCCTTCTGCCGAGACCCCGGGCCCCCGGACACGAATCGTCCAAAAATTTTCTCGAAAATCCAATTCGGCCAAAAGAACCATAGTTACCGCCCCGCCATGACCAGATTACATTGTTTGGATAATTACGGCCATAAAATTGGAAATCCGCGCGAGTCCCAAATTTTCGTGTGCTATAGCCCACGCCTTCTGCCATGGCCCCGGGCACCCGGACCCGAATCGTCTAAAATTTTTCTCGGACATCCAATACGGCCAAAAGGAACCATAGTCACCGCCCCGCCATGACCAAATTACATATTTTGGATGTTTACAGCCATCAAATTGGAAATCCGCGCGAGTCCCAAATTTTCGTGTGCTATAGCCTACGCCTTCTGCCGTGGCCCCGGGCCCCCGAACCCGAATCGTCTAAACTTTTTCTCGGACATCCAATACGACCAAACGAACCATAGTCACCACCGCGCCATGACCAAACTACATTTTTTGGATGTTTACGGCCATAAAATTGGAAAGCCGTGCGAGTCCCAAATTTTCATGTGCTATAGCCCACGCCTTCTTCCGTGACCCTGGGCCCCCGGACCTGAATCGTCTAAACTTTTTCTCGGACATCCAATACGGCCAAAAGAACCATAGTCATTGCCCCGCCATGAACAAATTACATTTTTTGGATGTTTACGGCCATAAAATTGGACATCCGCGCGAGTCCCAAATTTTCGTGTGCTATAGCCTACGCCTTCTGCCGTGGACCCGGGCCCCCGGACCCGAATCGTCTAAACTTTTTCTCGGACATCCAATACGACCAAACGAACCATAGTCATTGCCCCGCCATGACCAAACTACATTTTTTGGATGTTTACGGCCAAAAAATTGGAAATCCGCGCGAGTCCCAAATTTTCGTGTGCTATAGCCCACTCCTTCTGCCGTGACCCCGGGCCCCCGGACCTGAATCGTCTAAACTTTTTCTCAGATATCCAATACGGCCAAACGAACCATAGTCACCGCCCCGCCATAACCAAATTACATTTTTTTGATGTTTACAGCCATCAAATTGGAAATCCGCGCGAGTCCAAAATTTTGTGTGCTATAGCCCACGCCTTCTGCCGTGGCCCCGGCCACCCGGACCTGAGTCGTCTAAAATTTTTCTCGGACATCCAATACGGCCAAAGGAACCATAGTCACCGCCCCGCCATGACCAAATTACATTTTTTGGATGTTTACGGACATAAAATTGGAAATCCGTGCGAGTCCCAAATTTTCATGTGCTATAGCCCACGCCTTCTGCCGTGGCCCCGGGCACCCGAACCCGAGTCGTCTAAAATTTTTCTCGGACATCCAATCCGGCCAAAGGAACCATAGTCACCGCCCCGCCATGACCAAATTACATTTTTTGGATGTTTACGGCCATAAAATTGGAAATCCGTGCGAGTCCCAAATTTTCATGTGCTATAGCCCACGCCTTCTGCCGTGGCCCCGGGCACCCAGACCCGAGTCGTCTAAAATTTTTCTCGGACTTCCAATATGGCCAAAGGAACCATAGTCACCGCCCCGCCATGACCAAATTACATTTTTTGGATGTTTACGGCCATAAAATTGGAAATCCGTGCGAGTCCCAAATTTTCATGTGCTATAGCCCACGCCTTCTGCCGTGGCCCCGGGCACCCGGACCCGAGTCGTCTAAAATTTTTCTCGGACTTCCAATATGGCCAAAGGAACCATAGTCACCGCCACGCCATGACCAAATTACATTTTTTGGATGTTTACGGCCATAAAATTGGAAATCCGTGCGAGTCCCAAATTTTCATGTGCTATAGCCCACGCCTTCTGCCGTGGCCCCGGGCACCCGGACCCGAGTCGTCTAAAATTTTTCTCGGACATCCAATACGGCCAAAGGAACCATAGTCACCGCCCCGCCATGACCAAATTACATTTTTCGGATGTTTACGGCCATAAAATTGGAAATCCGTGCGAGTCCCAAATTTTCATGTGCTATAGCCCACGCCTTCTGCCGTGGCCCCGGGCACCCGGACCCGAGTCGTCTAAAATTTTTCTCGGACTTCCAATATGGCCAAAGGAACCATAGTCACCGCCCCGCCATGACCAAATTACATTTTTTGGATGTTTACGGCCATAAAATTGGAAATCCGTGCGAGTCCCAAATTTTCATGTGCTATAGCCCACGCCTTCTGCCGTGAACCCGGGCCCCCGGACCTGAATCGTCTAAACTTTTTCTCGGACATCCAATACGGCCAAAAGAACCATAGTCATTGCCCCGCCATGAACAAATTACATTTTTTGGATGTTTACGGCCATAAAATTGGACATCCGCGCGAGTCCCAAATTTTTGTGTGCTATAGCCTACGCCTTCTGCCGTGGCCCCGGGCCCCCAGACCCGAATCGTCTAATCTTTTTCTCGGACATCCAATACGACCAAACGAACCATAGTCACCGCCCCGCCATGACCAAACTACATTTTTTGGATTTTTACGGCCATAAAATTGGAAATCCGCCCGAGTCCCAAATTTTCGTGTGCTATAGCCCACGCCTTCTGCCGTGACCCCGGGCCCCCCGACCTGAATCGTCTAAACTTTTTCTCAGATATCCAATACGGCCAAAGGGACCATAGTCACCGCCCTTCCATGACCAAATTACATTTTTTGGATGTTTACGGCCATAAAATTGGAAATCGCGCGAGTCACAAATTTTTGTGTGCTATAGCCCACGCCTTCTGCCGTGACCCCGGGCCCCCGGACCTGAATTGTCTAAACTTTTTCTCGGATATCCAATACGGCCAAACGAACCATAGTCACCGCCCTGCCATAACCAAATTACATTTTTTGGATGTTTACAGCCATGTAATTGGAAATCCGCGCGAGTCCCAAATTTTGTGTGCTATAGCCCACGCCTACTGCCGTGGCCCCGGGCACCCGGACCCGAGTCGTCTAAAATTTTTCTGGGACATCCAATATGGCCAAAGGAACCATAGACATCGCCTCGCCATGACCAAATTACATTTTTTGGATGTTTACGTCCATAAAATTGGAAATCCGCGCGAGTCCCAAATTTTCGTGTGCTATAGCCCACGCCTTCTGCCGAGACCCCGGGCCCCCGGACCTGAATCGTCTAAACTTTTTCTCGGACATCCATTACGGCCAAAAGAACCATAGTCATTGCCCCGCCATGAACAAATTACATTTTTTGGATGTTTACGGCCATAAAATTGGACATCCGCGCGAGTCCCAAATTTTTGTGTGCTATAGCCTACGCCTTCTGCCGTGGCCCCGAGCCCCCAGACCCGAATCGTCTAAACTTTTTCTCGGACATTCAATACGACCAAACGAACCATAGTCACCG
This sequence comes from Nicotiana benthamiana, assembly GCA_034376525.1. Taxonomy (NCBI): domain Eukaryota; kingdom Viridiplantae; phylum Streptophyta; class Magnoliopsida; order Solanales; family Solanaceae; genus Nicotiana; species Nicotiana benthamiana. Next base: position 29,453 of record JAXGFW010000095.1, on the reverse strand, counting down.
CCCCGCCATGACCAAACTACATTTTTTGGATGTTTACGGCCATAAAATTGGAAATCCGCCCGAGTCCCAAATTTTCGTGTGCTATAGCCCACGCCTTCTGCTGTGACCCCAGGCCCCCGGACCTGAATCGTCTAAACTTTTTCTCAGATATCCAATACGGCCAAAGGAACAATAGTCACCGCCCTTCCATGACCAAATTACATTTTTTGGATGTTTACGGCCATAAAATTGGAAATCCGCGCGAGTCCCAAATTTTTGTGTGCTATAGCCCACGCCTTCTGCCGTGACCCCGGGCCCCCGGACCCGAATCGTCTAAACTTTTTCTCGGACATTCAATATGACCAAACGAACCATAGTCACCGCCCCGCCATGAACAAACAACATTTTTTGGATTTTTACGGCCATAAAATTGGAAATCCGCCCGAGTCCCAAATTTTCGTGTGCTATAGCCCACGCCTTCTGCCGTGACCCCGGGCCCCCGGACCTGAATCGTCTAAACTTTTTCTCAGATATCCAATACGGCCAAACGAACCATAGTCACCGCCCCGCCATGAACAAATTACATTTTTTGGATGTTTACGGCCATAAAATTGGACATCCGCGCGAGTCCCAAATTTTTGTGTGCTATAGCCTACGCCTTCTACCGTGGCCCCGGGCCCCCAGACCCGAATCGTCTAAACTTTTTCTCGGACATTCAATACGACCAAACGAACCATAGTCACCGCCCCGCCATGACCAAACTACATTTTTTGGATTTTTACGGCCATAAAATTGGAAATCCGCCCGAGTCCCAAATTTTCGTGTGCTATAGCCCACGCCTTCTGCCGTGACCCCGGGCCCCCTGACCTGAATCGTCTAAACTTTTTCTCAGACATCCAATACGGCCAAAAGAACCATAGCCATTGCCCCGCCATGACCAAATTACATTTTTTGGATGTTTACGGCCATAAAATTGGACATCCGCGCGAGTCCCAAATTTTTGTGTGCTATAGCCTATGCCTTCTGCCGTGGCCCCGGGCCCCCAGACCCGAATCGTCTAAACTTTTTCTCGGACATTCAATACGACCAAACGAACCATAGTCACCGCCCCGCTATGACCAAACTACATTTTTTGGATTTTTACGGCCATAAAATTGGAAATCCGCCCGAGTCCCAAATTTTCGTGTGCTATAGCCCACGCCTTCTGCCGTGACCCCGGGCCCCCCGACCTGAATCGTCTAAACTTTTTCTCAGATATCCAATACGGCCAAAGGGACCATAGTCACCGCCCTTCCATGACCAAATAACATTTTTTGGATGTTTACGGCCATAAAATTGGAAATCGCGCGAGTCACAAATTTTCGTGTGCTATAGCCCACGCCTTCTGCCGTGACCCCGGGCCCCCGGACCTGAATTGTCTAAACTTTTTCTCGGATATCCAATACGGTCAAACGAACCATAGTCACCGCCCTACCATAACCAAATTACATTTTTTGGATGTTTACAGCCATGTAATTGGAAATCCGCGCGAGTCCCAAATTTTGTGTGCTATAGCCCACGCCTACTGCCGTGGCCCCGGGCACCCGGACCCGAGTCGTCTAAAATTTTTCTGGGACATCCAATATAGCCAAAGGAACCATAGACATCGCCTCGCCATGACCAAATTACATTTTTTGGATGTTTACGGCCATAAAATTGGAAATCCGCGCGAGTCCCAAATTTTCGTGTGCTATAGCCCACGCCTTCTGCCGAGACCCCGGGCCCCCGGACCTGAATCGTCTAAACTTTTTCTCGGACATCCATTACGGCCAAAAGAACCATAGTCATTTCCCCGCCATGAACAAATTACATTTTTTGGATGTTTACGGCCATAAAATTGGACATCCGCGCGAGTCCCAAATTTTTGTGTGCTATAGCCTACGCCTTCTGCCGTGGCCCCGGGCCCCCGGACCCGAATCGTCTAAACTTTTTCTCGGACATCCAATACGACCAAACGAACCATAGTCACCGCCCCGCCATGACCAAATTACATTTTTTGGATGTTTACGGCCATAAAATTGGAAATCCGCGCGAGTCCCAAATTTTTGTGTGCTATAGCCCACGCCTTCTGCCGTGGCCCCGGGCCCCCGGACCCGAATCGTCTAAACTTTTTCTCGGACATTCAATACGACCAAACGAACCATAGTCACCGCCCCGCCATGACCAAACTACATTTTTTGGATGTTTACGGCCATAAAATTGGAAATCCGCGCGAGTCCCAAATTTTCGTGTGCTATAGCCCACGCCTTCTGCCGTGACCCCGGGCCCCCGGACCTGAATCGTCTAAACTTTTTCTCGGACATCCAATACGGCCAAAAGAACCATAGTCATTGCCCCGCCATGAACAAATTACATTTTTTGGATGTTTACGGCCATAAAATTGGACATCCGCGCGAGTCCCAAATTTTTGTGTGCTATAGCCTACGCCTTCTGCCGTGGCCCCGGGCCCCCAGACCCGAATCGTCTAAACTTTTTCTCGGACATTCAATACGACCAAACGAACCATAGTCACCGCCCCGCCATGACCAAACTACATTTTTTGGATGTTTACGGCCATAAAATTGGAAATCCGCGCGAGTCCCAAATTTTCGTGTGCTATAGCCCACGCCTTCTGCCGTGACCCCGGGCCCCCGGACCTGAATCGTCTAAACTTTTTCTCAGATATCCAATACGGCCAAACGAACCATAGTCACCGCCCCGCCATAACCAAATTACATTTTTTGGATGTTTACGGCCATAAAATTGGAAATCCGGGCGAGACCATTCTTGTCGTGTGCGATAGCCCACGCCTTCTGCCGTGGCCCCGGGCCCCCGGACCTGAATCGTCTAAAATTTTTCTCGGACATCCAATACGGCCAAACGAACCATAGTCACCGCCCCGCCATGACCAAATTACATTTTTTGGATGTTTACGGCCATAAAATTGGAAATCCGTGCGAGTCCCAAATTTTCATGTGCTATAGCCCACGCCTTCTGCCGTGGCCCCGGGCACCCGGACCCGAGTCGTCTAAAATTTTTCTCGGACTTCCAATATGGCCAAAGGAACCATAGTCACCGCCCCGCCATGACCAAATTACATTTTTTTGATGTTTACGGCCATAAAATTGGAAATCCGTGCGAGTCCCAAATTTTCATGTGCTATAGCCCACGCCTTCTGCCGTGACCCCGGGCCCCCAGACCTGAATCGTCTAAACTTTTTCTCGGACATCCAATACGGCCAAAAGAACCATAGTCATTGCCCCGCCATGAACAAATTACATTTTTTGGATGTTTACGGCCATAAAATTGGACATCCGCGCGAGTCCCAAATTTTTGTGTGCTATAGCCTACGCCTTCTGCCGTGGCCCCGGGCCCCCAAACCCGAATCGTCTAATCTTTTTCTCGGACATCCAATACGACCAAACAAACCATAGTCACCGCCCCGCCATGACCAAACTACATTTTTTGGATTTTTACGGCCATAAAATTGGAAATCCGCCCGAGTCCCAAATTTTCGTGTGCTATAGCCCACGCCTTCTGCCGTGACCCCGGGCCCCCCGACCTGAATCGTCTAAACTTTTTCTCAGATATCCAATACGGCTAAAGGGACCATAGTCACTGCCCTTCCATGACCAAATTACATTTTTTGGATGTTTACGGCCATAAAATTGGAAATCCGCGCGAGTCCCAAATTTTTGTGTGCTATAGCCCACGCCTTCTGCCGTGACCCCGGGCCCCCGGACCTGAATTGTCTAAACTTTTTCTCGGATATCCAATACGGCCAAACGAACCATAGTCACCGCCCCGCCATAACCAAATTACATTTTTTGGATGTTTACAGCCATGTAATTGGAAATCCGCGCGAGTCCCAAATTTTGTGTGCTATAGCCCACGCCTTCTGCCCTGGCCCTGGGCACCCGGACCCGAGTCGTCTAAAATTTTTCTCGGACATCCAATATGGCCAAAGGAACCATAGTCACCGCCCCGCCATGACCAAATTACATTTTTTGGATGTTTACGGCCATAAATTTGGAAATACGCGCGAGTCCCAAATTTTCATGTGCCTTCTGCCGAGACCCCGGGCCCCCGGACCCGAATCGTCTAAAAATTTTCTCGAAAATCCAATTCGGCCAAAAGAACCATAGTCACCGCCCCGCCATGACCAGATTACATTGTTTGGATAATTACGGCAATAAAATTGGAAATCCGCGCGAGTCCCAAATTTTCGTGTGCTATAGCCCACGCCTTCTGCCATGGCCCCGGACACCCGGACCCGAATCGTCTAAAATTTTTCTCGGACATCCAATACGGCCAAAGGAACCATAGTCACCGCCCCGCCATGACCAAATTACATATTTTGGATGTTTACAGCCATCAAATTGGAAATCCGCGCGAGTCCCAAATTTTCTTGTGCTATAGCCTACGCCTTCTGCCGTGGCCCCGGGCCCCCGGACCCGAATCGTCTAAACTTTTTCTCGGACATCCAATACGACCAAACGAACCATAGTCACCACCCCGCCATGACCAAACTACATTTTTTGGATGTTTACGGCCATAAAATTGTAAATCCGTGCGAGTCCCAAATTTTCATGTGCTATAGCCCACGCCTTCTTCCGTGACCCTGGGCCCCCGGACCTGAATCGTCTAAACTTTTTCTCGGACATCGAATACGGCCAAAAGAACCATAGTCATTGCCCCGCCATGAACAAATTACATTTTTTGGATGTTTACGGCCATAAAATTGGACATCCGCGCGAGTCCCAAATTTTCGTGTGCTATAGCCTACGCCTTCTGCCGTGGACCCGGGCCCCCAGACCCGAATCGTCTAAACTTTTTCTCGGACATCCAATACGACCAAACGAACCATAGTCATTGCCCCGCCATGACCAAACTACATTTTTTGGATGTTTACGGCCAAAAAATTGGAAATCCGCGCGAGTCCCAAATTTTTGTGTGCTATAGCCCACGCCTTCTGCCGTGACCCCGGGCCCCCGGACCTGAATCGTCTAAACTTTTTCTCAGATATCCAATACGGCCAAACGAACCATAGTCACCGCCCCGCCATAACCAAATTACATTTTTTTGATGTTTACAGCCATCAAATTGGAAATCCGCGCGAGTCCAAAATTTTGTGTGCTATAGCCCACGCCTTCTGCCGTGGCCCCGGGCACCCGGACCTGAGTCGTCTAAAATTTTTCTCGGACATCCAATACGGCCAAAGGAACCATAGTCACCGCCCCGCCATGACCAAATTACATTTTTTGGATGTTTACGGCCATAAAATTGGAAATCCGTGCGAGTCCCAAATTTTCATGTGCTATAGCCCACGCCTTCTGCCGTGGCCCCGGGCACCCGGACCCGAGTCGTCTAAAATTTTTCTCGGACTTCCAATATGGCCAAAGGAACCATAGTCACCGCCCCGCCATGACCAAATTACATTTTTTGGATGTTTACGGCCATAAAATTGGAAATCCGTGCGAGTCCCAAATTTTCATGTGCTATAGCCCACGCCTTCTGCCGTGACCCCGGGCCCCCGGACCTGAATCGTCTAAACTTTTTCTCGGACATCCAATACGGCCAAAAGAACCATAGTCATTGCCCCGCCATGAACAAATTACATTTTTTGGATGTTTACGGCCATAAAATTGGACATCCGCGCGAGTCCCAAATTTTTGTGTGCTATAGCCTACGCCTTCTGCCGTGGCCCCGGGCCCCCAGACCCGAATCGTCTATTCTTTTTCTCGGACATCCAATACGACCAAACGAACCATAGTCACCGCCCCGCCATGACCAAACTACATTTTTTGGATTTTTACGGCCATAAAATTGGAAATCCGCCCGAGTCCCAAATTTTCGTGTGCTATAGCCCACGCCTTCTGCCGTGACCCCGGGCCCCCCGACCTGAATCGTCTAAACTTTTTCTCATATATCCAATACGGCCAAAGGGACCATAGTCACCGCCCTTCCATGACCAAATTACATTTTTTGGATGTTTACGGCCATAAAATTGGAAATCGCGCGAGTCACAAATTTTTGTGTGCTATAGCCCACGCCTTCTGCCGTGACCCCGGGCCCCCGGACCTGAATTGTCTAAACTTTTTCTCGGAAATCCAATACGGCCAAACGAACCATAGTCACCGCCCCGCCATAACCAAATTACATTTTTTGGATGTTTACAGCCATGTAATTGGAAATCCGCGCGAGTCCCAAATTTTGTGTGCTATAGCCCACGCCTTCTGCCGTGGCCCTGGGCACCCGGACCCGAGTCGTCTAAAATTTTTCTCGGACATCCAATATGGCCAAAGGAACCATAGTCACCGCCCCGCCATGACCAAATTACATTTTTTGGATGTTTACGGCCATAAATTTGGAAATACGCGCGAGTCCCAAATTTTCGTGTGCTATAGCCCACGCCTTCTGCCGTGACCCCGGGCCCCCGGACACGAATCGTCCAAAAATTTTCTCGAAAATCCAATTCGGCCAAAAGAACCATAGTTACCGCCCCGCCATGACCAGATTACATTGTTTGGATAATTACGGCCATAAAATTGGAAATCCGCGCGAGTCCCAAATTTTCGTGTGCTATAGCCCACGCCTTCTGCCATGGCCCCGGGCACCCGGACCCGAATCGTCTAAAATTTTTCTCGGACATCCAATACGGCCAAAAGGAACCATAGTCACCGCCCCGCCATGACCAAATTACATATTTTGGATGTTTACAGCCATCAAATTGGAAATCCGCGCGAGTCCCAAATTTTCGTGTGCTATAGCCTACGCCTTCTGCCGTGGCCCCGGGCCCCCGGACCCGAATCGTCTAAACTTTTTCTCGGACATCCAATACGACCAAACGAACCATAGTCACCACCGCGCCATGACCAAACTACATTTTTTGGATGTTTACGGCCATAAAATTGGAAAGCCGTGCGAGTCCCAAATTTTCATGTGCTATAGCCCACGCCTTCTTCCGTGACCCTGGGCCCCCGGACCTGAATCGTCTAAACTTTTTCTCGGACATCCAATACGGCCAAAAGAACCATAGTCATTGCCCCGCCATGAACAAATTACATTTTTTGGATGTTTACGGCCATAAAATTGGACATCCGCGCGAGTCCCAAATTTTCGTGTGCTATAGCCTACGCCTTCTGCCGTGGACCCGGGCCCCCGGACCCGAATCGTCTAAACTTTTTCTCGGACATCCAATACGACCAAACGAACCATAGTCATTGCCCCGCCATGACCAAACTACATTTTTTGGATGTTTACGGCCAAAAAATTGGAAATCAGCGCGAGTCCCAAATTTTCGTGTGCTATAACCCACGCCTTCTGCCGTGACCCCGGGCCCCCGGACCTGAATCGTCTAAACTTTTTCTCAGATATCCAATACGGCCAAACGAACCATAGTCACCGCCCCGCCATAACCAAATTACATTTTTTTGATGTTTACAGCCATCAAATTGGAAATCCGCGCGAGTCCAAAATTTTGTGTGCTATAGCCCACGCCTTCTGCCGTGGCCCCGGCCACCCGGACCTGAGTCGTCTAAAATTTTTCTCGGACATCCAATACGGCCAAAGGAACCATAGTCACCGCCCCGCCATGACCAAATTACATTTTTTGGATGTTTACGGACATAAAATTGGAAATCCGTGCGAGTCCCAAATTTTCATGTGCTATAGCCCACGCCTTCTGCCGTGGCCCCGGGCACCCGAACCCGAGTCGTCTAAAATTTTTCTCGGACATCCAATCCGGCCAAAGGAACCATAGTCACCGCCCCGCCATGACCAAATTACATTTTTTGGATGTTTACGGCCATAAAATTGGAAATCCGTGCGAGTCCCAAATTTTCATGTGCTATAGCCCACGCCTTCTGCCGTGACCCCGGGCCCCCGGACCTGAATCGTCTAAACTTTTTCTCGGACATCCAATACGGCCAAAAGAACCATAGTCATTGCCCCGCCATGAACAAATTACATTTTTTGGATGTTTACGGCCATAAAATTGGACATCCGCGCGAGTCCCAAATTTTTGTGTGCTATAGCCTACGCCTTCTGCCGTGGCCCCGGGCCCCCAGACCCGAATCGTCTATTCTTTTTCTCGGACATCCAATACGACCAAACGAACCATAGACACCGCCCCGCCATGACCAAACTACATTTTTTGGATTTTTACGGCCATAAAATTGGAAATCCGCCCGAGTCCCAAATTTTCGTGTGCTATAGCCCACGCCTTCTGCCGTGACCCCGGGCCCCCCGACCTGAATCGTCTAAACTTTTTCTCATATATCCAATACGGCCAAAGGGACCATAGTCACCGCCCTTCCATGACCAAATTACAATTTTTGGATGTTTACGGCCATAAAATTGGAAATCGCGCGAGTCACAAATTTTTGTGTGCTATAGCCCACGCCTTCTGCCGTGACCCCGGGCCCCCGGACCTGAATTGTCTAAACTTTTTCTCGGAAATCCAATACGGCCAAACGAACCATAGTCACCGCCCCGCCATAACCAAATTACATTTTTTGGATGTTTACAGCCATGTAATTGGAAATCCGCGCGAGTCCCAAATTTTGTGTGCTATAGCCCACGCCTTCTGCCGTGGCCCTGGGCACCCGGACCCGAGTCGTCTAAAATTTTTCTCGGACATCCAATATGGCCAAAGGAACCATAGTCACCGCCCCGCCATGACCAAATTACATTTTTTGGATGTTTACGGCCATAAATTTGGAAATACGCGCGAGTCCCAAATTTTCATGTGCCTTCTGCCGAGACCCCGGGCCCCCGGACATGAATCGTCCAAAAATTTTCTCGAAAATCCAATTCGGCCAAAAGAACCATAGTTACCGCCCCGCCATGACCAGATTACATTGTTTGGATAATTACGGCCATAAAATTGGAAATCCGCGCGAGTCCCAAATTTTCGTGTGCTATAGCCCACGCCTTCTGCCATGGCCCCGGGTACCCGGACCCGAATCGTCTAAAATTTTTCTCGGACATCCAATACGGCCAAAAGGAACCATAGTCACCGCCCCGCCATGACCAAATTACATATTTTGGATGTTTACAGCCATCAAATTGGAAATCCGCGCGAGTCCCAAATTTTCGTGTGCTATAGCCTACGCCTTCTGCCGTGGCCCCGGGCCCCCGGACCCGAATCGTCTAAACTTTTTCTCGGACATCCAATACGACCAAACGAACCATAGTCACCACCGCGCCATGACCAAACTACATTTTTTGGATGTTTACGGCCATAAAATTGGAAAGCCGTGCGAGTCCCAAATTTTCATGTGCTATAGCCCACGCCTTCTTCCGTGACCCTGGGCCCCCGGACCTGAATCGTCTAAACTTTTTCTCGGACATCCAATACGGCCAAAAGAACCATAGTCATTGCCCCGCCATGAACAAATTACATTTTTTGGATGTTTACGGCCATAAAATTGGACATCCGCGCGAGTCCCAAATTTTCGTGTGCTATAGCCTACGCCTTCTGCCGTGGACCCGGGCCCCCGGACCCGAATCGTCTAAACTTTTTCTCGGACATCCAATACGACCAAACGAACCATAGTCATTGCCCCGCCATGACCAAACTACATTTTTTGGATGTTTACGGCCAAAAAATTGGAAATCAGCGCGAGTCCCAAATTTTCGTGTGCTATAACCCACGCCTTCTGCCGTGACCCCGGGCCCCCGGACCTGAATCGTCTAAACTTTTTCTCAGATATCCAATACGGCCAAACGAACCATAGTCACCGCCCCGCCATAACCAAATTACATTTTTTTGATGTTTACAGCCATCAAATTGGAAATCCGCGCGAGTCCAAAATTTTGTGTGCTATAGCCCACGCCTTCTGCCGTGGCCCCGGCCACCCGGACCTGAGTCGTCTAAAATTTTTCTCGGACATCCAATACGGCCAAAGGAACCATAGTCACCGCCCCGCCATGACCAAATTACATTTTTTGGATGTTTACGGACATAAAATTGGAAATCCGTGCGAGTCCCAAATTTTCATGTGCTATAGCCCACGCCTTCTGCCGTGGCCCCGGGCACCCGAACCCGAGTCGTCTAAAATTTTTCTCGGACATCCAATCCGGCCAAAGGAACCATAGTCACCGCCCCGCCATGACCAAATTACATTTTTTGGATGTTTACGGCCATAAAATTGGAAATCCGTGCGAGTCCCAAATTTTCATGTGCTATAGCCCACGCCTTCTGCCGTGGCCCCGGGCACCCAGACCCGAGTCGTCTAAAATTTTTCTCGGACTTCCAATATGGCCAAAGGAACCATAGTCACCGCCCCGCCATGACCAAATTATATTTTTTGGATGTTTACGGCCATAAAATTGGAAATCCGTGCGAGTCCCAAATTTTCATGTGCTATAGCCCACGCCTTCTGCCGTGGCCCCGGGCACCCGGACCCGAGTCGTCTAAAATTTTTCTCGGACTTCCAATATGGCCAAAGGAACCATAGTCACCGCCACGCCATGACCAAATTACATTTTTTGGATGTTTACGGCCATAAAATTGGAAATCCGTGCGAGTCCCAAATTTTCATGTGCTATAGCCCACGCCTTCTGCCGTGGCCCCGGGCACCCGGACCCGAGTCGTCTAAAATTTTTCTCGGACATCCAATACGGCCAAAGGAACCATAGTCACCGCCCCGCCATGACCAAATTACATTTTTCGGATGTTTACGGCCATAAAATTGGAAATCCGTGCGAGTCCCAAATTTTCATGTGCTATAGCCCACGCCTTCTGCCGTGGCCCCGGGCACCCGGACCCGAGTCGTCTAAAATTTTTCTCGGACTTCCAATATGGCCAAAGGAACCATAGTCACCGCCCCGCCATGACCAAATTACATTTTTTGGATGTTTACGGCCATAAAATTGGAAATCCGTGCGAGTCCCAAATTTTCATGTGCTATAGCCCACGCCTTCTGCCGTGAACCCGGGCCCCCGGACCTGAATCGTCTAAACTTTTTCTCGGACATCCAATACGGCCAAAATAACCATAGTCATTGCCCCGCCATGAACAAATTACATTTTTTGGATGTTTACGGCCATAAAATTGGACATCCGCGCGAGTCCCAAATTTTTGTGTGCTATAGCCTACGCCTTCTGTCGTGGCCCCGGGCCCCCAGACCCGAATCGTCTAATCTTTTTCTCGGACATCCAATACGACCAAACGAACCATAGTCACCGCCCCGCCATGACCAAACTACATTTTTTGGATTTTTACGGCCATAAAATTGGAAATCCGCCCGAGTCCCAAATTTTCGTGTGCTATAGCCCACGCCTTCTGCCGTGACCCCGGGCCCCCCGACCTGAATCGTCTAAACTTTTTCTCAGATATCCAATCCGGCCAAAGGGACCATAGTCACCGCCCTTCCATGACCAAATTACATTTTTTGGATGTTTACGGCCATAAAATTGGAAATCGCGCGAGTCACAAATTTTTATGTGCTATAGCCCACGCCTTCTGCCGTGACCCCGGGCCCCCGGACCTGAATTGTCTAAACTTTTTCTCGGATATCCAATACGGCCAAACGAACCATAGTCACCGCCCTGCCATAACCCAATTACATTTTTTGGATATTTACAGCCATGTAATTGGAAATCCGCGCGAGTCCCAATACGGCCAAAGGAAACATCGGGCGGATTTCCAATTTACATGGCTGTAAACATCCAAAAAATGTAATTTGGTTATGGCGGGGCGGTGACTATGGTTCGTTTGGCCGTATTGGATATCCGAGAAAAAGTTTAGACGATTCGGGTCCGGGGGCCCGGGGTCACGGCAGAAGGCGTGGGCTATAGCACACAAAAATTTGGGACTCGCGCGGATTTCCAATTTTATGGCCGTAAACATCCAAAAAATGTAATTTGGTCAAGGAAGGGCGGTGACTATTGTTCCTTTGGCCGTATTGGATATCTGAGAAAAAGTTTAGACGATTCAGGTCCGGGGGCCCGGGGTCACAGCAGAAGGCGTGGGCTATAGCATACGAAAATTTGGGACTCGGGCGGATTTCCAATTTTATGGCCGTAAACATCCAAAAAATGTAGTTTGGTCATGGCGGGGCGGTGACTATGGTTCGTTTGGTCGTATTGAATGTCCGAGAAAAAGTTTAGACGATTCGGGTCTGGGGGCCCGGGGCCACGGCAGAAGGCGTAGGCTATAGCACACAAAAATTTGGGACTCGCGCGGATGTCCAATTTTTTGGCCGTAAACATCCAAAAAATGTAATTTGTTCATGGCGGGCAATGACTATGGTTCTTTTGGCCGTATTGGATGTCCGAGAAAAAGTTTAGACGATTCAGGTCCGGGGGCCCGGGGTCTCGGCAGAAGGCGTGGGCTATAGCACACGAAAATTTGGGACTCGCGCGGATTTCCAATTTTATGGCCGTAAACATCCAAAAAATGTAATTTGGTCATGGCGAGGCGATGACTATGGTTCCTTTGGCCATATTGGATGTCCAAGAAAAATTTTAGACGACTCAGGTCCGGGTGCCCGGGGCCACGGCAGAAGGCGTGGGCTATAGCACACAAAATTTGGGACTCGCGCGGATTTCCAATTACATGGCTGTAAATATCCAAAAAATGTAATTGGGTTATGGCAGGGCGGTGACTATGGTTCGTTTGGCCGTATTGGATATCCGAGAAAAAGTTTAGACAATTCAGGTCCGGGGGCCCGGGGTCACGGCAGAAGGCGTGGGCTATAGCACATAAAAATTTGTGACTCGCGCGATTTCCAATTTTATGGCCGTAAACATCCAAAAAATGTAATTTGGTCATGGAAGGGCGGTGACTATGGTCCCTTTGGCCGGATTGGATATCTGAGAAAAAGTTTAGACGATTCAGGTCGGGGGGCCCGGGGTCACGGCAGAAGGCGTGGGCTATAGCACACGAAAATTTGGGACTCGGGCGGATTTCCAATTTTATGGCCGTAAAAATCCAAAAAATGTAGTTTGGTCATGGCGGGGCGGTGACTATGGTTCGTTTGGTCGTATTGGATGTCCGAGAAAAAGATTAGACGATTCGGGTCTGGGGGCCCGGGGCCACGACAGAAGGCGTAGGCTATAGCACACAAAAATTTGGGACTCGCGCGGATGTCCAATTTTATGGCCGTAAACATCCAAAAAATGTAATTTGTTCATGGCGGGGCAATGACTATGGTTATTTTGGCCGTATTGGATGTCCGAGAAAAAGTTTAGACGATTCAGGTCCGGGGGCCCGGGTTCACGGCAGAAGGCGTGGGCTATAGCACATGAAAATTTGGGACTCGCACGGATTTCCAATTTTATGGCCGTAAACATCCAAAAAATGTAATTTGGTCATGGCGGGGCGGTGACTATGGTTCCTTTGGCCATATTGGAAGTCCGAGAAAAATTTTAGACGACTCGGGTCCGGGTGCCCGGGGCCACGGCAGAAGGCGTGGGCTATAGCACATGAAAATTTGGGACTCGCACGGATTTCCAATTTTATGGCCGTAAACATCCGAAAAATGTAATTTGGTCATGGCGGGGCGGTGACTATGGTTCCTTTGGCCGTATTGGATGTCCGAGAAAAATTTTAGACGACTCGGGTCCGGGTGCCCGGGGCCACGGCAGAAGGCGTGGGCTATAGCACATGAAAATTTGGGACTCGCACGGATTTCCAATTTTATGGCCGTAAACATCCAAAAAATGTAATTTGGTCATGGCGTGGCGGTGACTATGGTTCCTTTGGCCATATTGGAAGTCCGAGAAAAATTTTAGACGACTCGGGTCCGGGTGCCCGGGGCCACGGCAGAAGGCGTGGGCTATAGCACATGAAAATTTGGGACTCGCACGGATTTCCAATTTTATGGCCGTAAACATCCAAAAAATGTAATTTGGTCATGGCGGGGCGGTGACTATGGTTCCTTTGGCCATATTGGAAGTCCGAGAAAAATTTTAGACGACTCGGGTCTGGGTGCCCGGGGCCACGGCAGAAGGCGTGGGCTATAGCACATGAAAATTTGGGACTCGCACGGATTTCCAATTTTATGGCCGTAAACATCCAAAAAATGTAATTTGGTCATGGCGGGGCGGTGACTATGGTTCCTTTGGCCGGATTGGATGTCCGAGAAAAATTTTAGACGACTCGGGTTCGGGTGCCCGGGGCCACGGCAGAAGGCGTGGGCTATAGCACATGAAAATTTGGGACTCGCACGGATTTCCAATTTTATGTCCGTAAACATCCAAAAAATGTAATTTGGTCATGGCGGGGCGGTGACTATGGTTCCTTTGGCCGTATTGGATGTCCGAGAAAAATTTTAGACGACTCAGGTCCGGGTGGCCGGGGCCACGGCAGAAGGCGTGGGCTATAGCACACAAAATTTTGGACTCGCGCGGATTTCCAATTTGATGGCTGTAAACATCAAAAAAATGTAATTTGGTTATGGCGGGGCGGTGACTATGGTTCGTTTGGCCGTATTGGATATCTGAGAAAAAGTTTAGACGATTCAGGTCCGGGGGCCCGGGGTCACGGCAGAAGGCGTGGGCTATAGCACACGAAAATTTGGGACTCGCGCGGATTTCCAATTTTTTGGCCGTAAACATCCAAAAAATGTAGTTTGGTCATGGCGGGGCAATGACTATGGTTCGTTTGGTCGTATTGGATGTCCGAGAAAAAGTTTAGACGATTCGGGTCCGGGGGCCCGGGTCCACGGCAGAAGGCGTAGGCTATAGCACACGAAAATTTGGGACTCGCGCGGATGTCCAATTTTATGGCCGTAAACATCCAAAAAATGTAATTTGTTCATGGCGGGGCAATGACTATGGTTCTTTTGGCCGTATTGGATGTCCGAGAAAAAGTTTAGACGATTCAGGTCCGGGGGCCCAGGGTCACGGAAGAAGGCGTGGGCTATAGCACATGAAAATTTGGGACTCGCACGGCTTTCCAATTTTATGGCCGTAAACATCCAAAAAATGTAGTTTGGTCATGGCGGGGCAATGACTATGGTTCGTTTGGTCGTATTGGATGTCCGAGAAAAAGTTTAGACGATTCGGGTCTGGGGGCCCGGGGCCACGGCAGAAGGCGTAGGCTATAGCACACAAAAATTTGGGATTCGCGCGGATGTCCAATTTTGTGGCCGTAAACATCCAAAAAATGTAATTTGTTCATGGCGGGGCAATGACTATGGTTCTTTTGGCCGTATTGGATGTCCGAGAAAAAGTTTAGACGATTCAGGTCCGGGGGCCCGGGGTCTCGGCAGAAGGCGTGGGCTATAGCACACGAAAATTTGGGACTCGCGCGGATTTCCAATTTTATGGCCGTAAACATCCAAAAAATGTAGTTTGGTCATGGCGGGGCGGTGACTATGGTTCGTTTGGTCGTATTGAATGTCCGAGAAAAAGTTTAGACGATTCGGGTCTGGGGGCCCGGGGCCACGGCAGAAGGCGTAGGCTATTGCACACGAAAATTTGGGACTCGCGCGGATGTCCAATTTTATGGCCGTAAACATCCAAAAAATGTAATTTGTTCATGGCGGGGCAATGACTATGGTTCTTTTGGCCGCATTGGATGTCCGAGAAAAAGTTTAGACGATTCAGGTCCGGGGGCCCGGGGACACGGCAGAAGGCGTGGGCTATAGCACATGAAAATTTGGGACTCGCACGGATTTCCAATTTTATGGCCGTAAACATCCAAAAAATGTAATTTGGTCATGGAAGGGCGGTGACTATGGTTCCTTTGGCCGTATTGGATATCTGAGAAAAAGTTTAGACGATTCAGGTCCGGGGGCCCGGGGTCACAGCAGAAGGCGTGGGCTATAGCACACGAAAATTTGGGACTCGGCCGGATTTCCAATTTTATGGCTGTAAACATCCAAAAAATGTAGCTTGGTCATGGCGGGGCGGTGACTATGGTTCGTTTGGTCGTATTGAATGTCCGAGAAAAAGTTTAGACGATTCGGGTCTGGGGGCCCGGGGCCACGGCAGAAGGCGTAGGCTATAGCACACAAAAATTTGGGATTCGCGCGGATGTCCAATTTTGTGGCCGTAAACATCCAAAAAATGTAATTTGTTCATGGCGGGGCAATGACTATGGTTCTTTTGGCCGTATTGGATGTCCGAGAAAAAGTTTAGACGATTCAGGTCCGGGGGCCCGGGGTCTCGGCAGAAGGCGTGGGCTATAGCACACGAAAATTTGGGACTCGCGCGGATTTCCAATTTTATGGCCGTAAACATCCAAAAAATGTAGTTTGGTCATGGCGGGGCGGTGACTATGGTTCGTTTGGTCGTATTGAATGTCCGAGAAAAAGTTTAGACGATTCGGGTCTGGGGGCCCGGGGCCACGGCAGAAGGCGTAGGCTATAGCACACAAAAATTTGGGACTCGCGCGGATGTCCAATTTTATGGCCGTAAACATCCAAAAAATGTAATTTGTTCATGGCGGGGCAATGACTATGGTTCTTTTGGCCGTAATGGATGTCCGAGAAAAAGTTTAGACGATTCAGGTCCGGGGGCCCGGGGTCTCGGCAGAAGGCGTGGGCTATAGCACACGAAAATTTGGGACTCGCGCGGATTTCAAATTTTATGGCCGTAAACATCCAAAAAATGTAATTTGGTCATGGCGAGGCGATGTCTATGGTTCCTTTGGCCATATTGGATGTCCCAGAAAAATTTTAGACGACTCGGGTCCGGGTGCCCGGGGCCACGGCAGTAGGCGTGGGCTATAGCACACAAAATTTGGGACTCGCGCGGATTTCCAATTACATGGCTGTAAACATCCAAAAAATGTAATTTGGTTATGGTAGGGCGGTGACTATGGTTCGTTTGGCTGTATTGGATATCCGAGAAAAAGTTTAGACAATTCAGGTTCGGGGGCCCGGGGTCACGGCAGAAGGCGTGGGCTATTATAGCACACAAAAATTTGTGACTCGCGCGATTTCCAATTTTATGGCCGTAAACATCCAAAAAATGTTATTTGGTCATGGAAGGGCGGTGACTATGGTCCCTTTGGCCGTATTGGATATCTGAGAAAAAGTTTAGACGATTCAGGTCCGGGGGCCCGGGGTCACAGCAGAAGGCGTGGGCTATAGCACACGAAAATTTGGGACTCGGCCGGATTTCCAATTTTATGGCTGTAAACATCCAAAAAATGTAGCTTGGTCATGGCGGGGCGGTGACTATGGTTCGTTTGGTCGTATTGAATGTCCGAGAAAAAGTTTAGACGATTCGGGTCTGGGGGCCCGGGGCCACGGCAGAAGGCGTAGGCTATAGCACACAAATATTTGGGATTCGCGCGGATGTCCAATTTTGTGGCCGTAAACATCCAAAAAATGTAATTTGTTCATGGCGGGGCAATGACTATGGTTCTTTTGGCCGTATTGGATGTCCGAGAAAAAGTTTAGACGATTCAGGTCCGGGGGCCCGGGGTCTCGGCAGAAGGCGTGGGCTATAGCACACGAAAATTTGGGACTCGCGCGGATTTCCAATTTTATGGCCGTAAACATCCAAAAAATGTAGTTTGGTCATGGCGGGGCGGTGACTATGGTTCGTTTGGTCGTATTGAATTTCCGAGAAAAAGTTTAGACGATTCGGGTCTGGGGGCCCGGGGCCACGACAGAAGGCGTAGGCTATAGCACACAAAAATTTGGGACTCACGCGGATGTCCAATTTTATGGCCGTAAACATCCAAAAAATGTAATTTGTTCATGGCGGGGCAATTACTATGGTTCTTTTGGCCGTAATGGATGTCCGAGAAAAAGTTTAGACGATTCAGGTCCGGGGGCCCGGGGTCTCGGCAGAAGGCGTGGGCTATAGCACACAAAAATTTGGGACTCGCGCGGATTTCAAATTTTATGGCCGTAAACATCCAAAAAATGTAATTTGGTCATGGAAGGGCGGTGACTATGGTTCCTTTGGCCGTATTGGATATCTGAGAAAAAGTTTAGACGATTCAGGTCCGGGGGCCCGGGGTCACAGCAGAAGGCGTGGGCTATAGCACACGAAAATTTGGGACTCGGCCGGATTTCCAATTTTATGGCTGTAAACATCCAAAAAATGTAGCTTGGTCATGGCGGGGCGGTGACTATGGTTCGTTTGGTCGTATTGGATGTCCGAGAAAAAGTTTAGACGATTCGGGTCCGGGGGCCCGGGTCCACGGCAGAAGGCGTAGGCTATAGCACACGAAAATTTGGGACTCGCGCGGATGTCCAATTTTATGGCCGTAAACATCCAAAAAATGTAATTTGTTCATGGCGGGGCAATGACTATGGTTCTTTTGGCCGTATTGGATGTCCGAGAAAAAGTTTAGACGATTCAGGTCCGGGGGCCCAGGGTCACGGAAGAAGGCGTGGGCTATAGCACATGAAAATTTGGGACTCGCACGGCTTTCCAATTTTATGGCCGTAAACATCCAAAAAATGTAGTTTGGTCATGGCGGGGCAATGACTATGGTTCGTTTGGTCGTATTGGATGTCCGAGAAAAAGTTTAGACGATTCGGGTCTGGGGGCCCGGGGCCACGGCAGAAGGCGTAGGCTATAGCACACAAAAATTTGGGATTCGCGCGGATGTCCAATTTTGTGGCCGTAAACATCCAAAAAATGTAATTTGTTCATGGCGGGGCAATGACTATGGTTCTTTTGGCCGTATTGGATGTCCGAGAAAAAGTTTAGACGATTCAGGTCCGGGGGCCCGGGGTCTCGGCAGAAGGCGTGGGCTATAGCACACGAAAATTTGGGACTCGCGCGGATTTCCAATTTTATGGCCGTAAACATCCAAAAAATGTAGTTTGGTCATGGCGGGGCGGTGACTATGGTTCGTTTGGTCGTATTGAATGTCCGAGAAAAAGTTTAGACGATTCGGGTCTGGGGGCCCGGGGCCACGGCAGAAGGCGTAGGCTATAGCACACAAAAATTTGGGACTCGCGCGGATGTCCAATTTTATGGCCGTAAACATCCAAAAAATGTAATTTGTTCATGGCGGGGCAATGACTATGGTTCTTTTGGCCGTAATGGATGTCCGAGAAAAAGTTTAGACGATTCAGGTCCGGGGGCCCGGGGTCTCGGCAGAAGGCGTGGGCTATAGCACACAAAAATTTGGGACTCGCGCGGATTTCAAATTTTATGGCCGTAAACATCCAAAAAATGTAATTTGGTCATGGAAGGGCGGTGACTATGGTTCCTTTGGCCGTATTGGATATCTGAGAAAAAGTTTAGACGATTCAGGTCCGGGGGCCCGGGGTCACAGCAGAAGGCGTGGGCTATAGCACACGAAAATTTGGGACTCGGCCGGATTTCCAATTTTATGGCTGTAAACATCCAAAAAATGTAGCTTGGTCATGGCGGGGCGGTGACTATGGTTCGTTTGGTCGTATTGAATGTCCGAGAAAAAGTTTAGACGATTCGGGTCTGGGGGCCCGGGGCCACGGCAGAAGGCGTAGGCTATAGCACACAAAAATTTGGGATTCGCGCGGATGTCCAATTTTGTGGCCGTAAACATCCAAAAAATGTAATTTGTTCATGGCGGGGCAATGACTATGGTTCTTTTGGCCGTATTGGATGTCCGAGAAAAAGTTTAGACGATTCAGGTCCGGGGGCCCGGGGTCTCGGCAGAAGGCGTGGGCTATAGCACACGAAAATTTGGGACTCGCGCGGATTTCCAATTTTATGGCCGTAAACATCCAAAAAACGTAGTTTGGTCATGGCGGGGCGGTGACTATGGTTCGTTTGGTCGTATTGAATGTCCGAGAAAAAGTTTAGACGATTCGGGTCTGGGGGCCCGGGGCCACGGCAGAAGGCGTAGGCTATAGCACACAAAAATTTGGGACTCGCGCGGATGTCCAATTTTATGGCCGTAAACATCCAAAAAATGTAATTTGTTCATGGCGGGGCAATGACTATGGTTCTTTTGGCCGTAATGGATGTCCGAGAAAAAGTTTAGACGATTCAGGTCCGGGGGCCCGGGGTCTCGGCAGAAGGCGTGGGCTATAGCACACGAAAATTTGGGACTCGCGCGGATTTCAAATTTTATGGCCGTAAACATCCAAAAAATGTAATTTGGTCATGGCGAGGCGATGTCTATGGTTCCTTTGGCCATATTGGATGTCCCAGAAAAATTTTAGACGACTCGGGTCCGGGTGCCCGGGGCCACGGCAGTAGGCGTGGGCTATAGCACACAAAATTTGGGACTCGCGCGGATTTCCAATTACATGGCTGTAAACATCCAAAAAATGTAATTTGGTTATGGTAGGGCGGTGACTATGGTTCGTTTGGCTGTATTGGATATCCGAGAAAAAGTTTAGACAATTCAGGTTCGGGGGCCCGGGGTCACGGCAGAAGGCGTGGGCTATTATAGCACACAAAAATTTGTGACTCGCGCGATTTCCAATTTTATGGCCGTAAACATCCAAAAAATGTTATTTGGTCATGGAAGGGCGGTGACTATGGTCCCTTTGGCCGTATTGGATATCTGAGAAAAAGTTTAGACGATTCAGGTCCGGGGGCCCGGGGTCACAGCAGAAGGCGTGGGCTATAGCACACGAAAATTTGGGACTCGGCCGGATTTCCAATTTTATGGCTGTAAACATCCAAAAAATGTAGCTTGGTCATGGCGGGGCGGTGACTATGGTTCGTTTGGTCGTATTGAATGTCCGAGAAAGAGTTTAGACGATTCGGGTCTGGGGGCCCGGGGCCACGGCAGAAGGCGTAGGCTATAGCACACAAATATTTGGGATTCGCGCGGATGTCCAATTTTATGGCCGTAAACATCCAAAAAATGTAATTTGTTCATGGCGGGGCAATGACTATGGTTCTTTTGGCCGTATTGGATGTCCGAGAAAAAGTTTAGACGATTCAGGTCCGGGGGCCCGGGGTCTCGGCAGAAGGCGTGGGCTATAGCACACGAAAATTTGGGACTCGCGCGGATTTCCAATTTTATGGCCGTAAACATCCAAAAAATGTAGTTTGGTCATGGCGGGGCGGTGACTATGGTTCGTTTGGTCGTATTGAATTTCCGAGAAAAAGTTTAGACGATTCGGGTCTGGGGGCCCGGGGCCACGACAGAAGGCGTAGGCTATAGCACACAAAAATTTGGGACTCACGCGGATGTCCAATTTTATGGCCGTAAACATCCAAAAAATGTAATTTGTTCATGGCGGGGCAATTACTATGGTTCTTTTGGCCGTAATGGATGTCCGAGAAAAAGTTTAGACGATTCAGGTCCGGGGGCCCGGGGTCTCGGCAGAAGGCGTGGGCTATAGCACACAAAAATTTGGGACTCGCGCGGATTTCAAATTTTATGGCCGTAAACATCCAAAAAATGTAATTTGGTCATGGAAGGGCGGTGACTATGGTTCCTTTGGCCGTATTGGATATCTGAGAAAAAGTTTAGACGATTCAGGTCCGGGGGCCCGGGGTCACAGCAGAAGGCGTGGGCTATAGCACACGAAAATTTGGGACTCGGCCGGATTTCCAATTTTATGGCTGTAAACATCCAAAAAATGTAGCTTGGTCATGGCGGGGCAGTGACTATGGTTCGTTTGGTCGTATTGAATGTCCGAGAAAAAGTTTAGACGATTCGGGTCTTGGGGCCCGGGGCCACGGCAGAAGGCGTAGGCTATAGCACACAAAAATTTGGGATTCGCGCGGATGTCCAATTTTGTGGCCGTAAACATCCAAAAAATGTAATTTGTTCATGGCGGGGCAATGACTATGGTTCTTTTGGCCGTATTGGATGTCCGAGAAAAAGTTTAGACGATTCAGGTCCGGGGGCCCGGGGTCTCGGCAGAAGGCGTGGGCTATAGCACACGAAAATTTGGGACTCGCGCGGATTTCCAATTTTATGGCCGTAAACATCCAAAAAATGTAGTTTGGTCATGGCGGGGCGGTGACTATGGTTCGTTTGGTCGTATTGAATGTCCGAGAAAAAGTTTAGACGATTCGGGTCTGGGGGCCCGGGGCCACGGCAGAAGGCGTAGGCTATAGCACACAAAAATTTGGGACTCGCGCGGATGTCCAATTTTATGGCCGTAAACATCCAAAAAATGTAATTTGTTCATGGCGGGGCAATGACTATGGTTCTTTTGGCCGTAATGGATGTCCGAGAAAAAGTTTAGACGATTCAGGTCCGGGGGCCCGGGGTCTCGGCAGAAGGCGTGGGCTATAGCACACGAAAATTTGGGACTCGCGCGGATTTCCAATTTTATGGCCGTAAACATCCAAAAAATGTAATTTGGTCATGGCGAGGCGATGTCTATGGTTCCTTTGGCCATATTGGATGTCCCAGAAAAATTTTAGACGACTCGGGTCCGGGTGCCCGGGGCCACGGCAGTAGGCGTGGGCTATAGCACACAAAATTTGGGACTCGCGCGGATTTCCAATTACATGGCTGTAAACATCCAAAAAATGTAATTTGGTTATGGTAGGGCGGTGACTATGGTTCGTTTGGCCGTATTGGATATCCGAGAAAAAGTTTAGACAATTCAGGTTCGGGGGCCCGGGGTCACGGCAGAAGGCGTGGGCTATTATAGCACACAAAAATTTGTGACTCGCGCGATTTCCAATTTTATGGCCGTAAACATCCAAAAAATGTTATTTGGTCATGGAAGGGCGGTGACTATGGTCCCTTTGGCCGTATTGGATATCTGAGAAAAAGTTTAGACGATTCAGGTCGGGGGGCCCAGGGTCACGGCAGAAGGCGTGGGCTATAGCACACGAAAATTTGGGACTCGGGCGGATTTCCAATTTTATGGCCGTAAAAATCCAAAAAATGTAGTTTGGTCATGGCGGGGCGGTGACTACGGTTCGTTTAGTCGTATTGAATGTCCGAGAAAAAGTTTAGACAATTCGGGTCTGGGGGCCCGGGGCCACGGCAGAAGGCGTAGGCTATAGCACACAAAAATTTGGGACTCGCGCGGATGTCCAATTTTATGGCCGTAAACATCCAAAAAATGTAATTTGGTCATGGCGGGGCAATGACTATGGTTCTTTTGGCCGTATTGGATGTCTGAGAAAAAGTTTAGACGATTCAGGTCAGGGGGCCCGGGGTCACGGCAGAAGGCGTGGGCTATAGCACACGAAAATTTGGGACTCGGGCGGATTTCCAATTTTATGGCCGTAAAAATCCAAAAAATGTAGTTTGGTCATGGCGGGGCGGTGACTATGGTTTGTTTGGTCGTATTGAATGTCAGAGAAAAGGTTTAAACGATTCGGGTCTGGGGGCCCGGGGCCACGGCAGAAGGCGTAGGCTATAGCACACAAAAATTTGGGACTCGCGCGGATGTCCAATTTTATGGCCGTAAACATCCAAAAAATGTAATTTGTTCATGGCGGGGCGGTGACTATGGTTCGTTTGGCCGTATTGGATATCTGAGAAAAAGTTTAGACGATTCAGGTCCGGGGGCCCGGCGTCACGGCAGAAGGCGTGGGCTATAGCACACGAAAATTTGGGACTCGGGCGGATTTCAAATTTTATGGCCGTAAAAATCCAAAAAATGTAGTTTGGTCATGGCGGGGCGGTGACTATGGTTCGTTTGGTCGTATTGAATGTCCGAGAAAAAGTTTAGACGATTCGGGTCCGGGGGCCCGGGGTCACGGCAGAAGGCGTGGGCTATAGCACACAAAAATTTGGGACTCGCGCGGATTTCCAATTTTTTGGCCGTAAACATCCAAAAAATGTAATTTGGTCATGGAAGGGTGGTGACTATTGTTCCTTTGGCCGTATTGGATATCTGAGAAAAAGTTTAGACGATTCAGGTCCGGGGGCCCGGGGTCACAGCAGAAGGCGTGGGCTATAGCACACGAAAATTTGGGACTCGCGCGGATTTCCAATTTTATGGCCGTAAACATCCAAAAAATGTAGTTTGGTCATGGCGGGGCGGTGACTATGGTTCGTTTGGTCGTATTGAATGTCCGAGAAAAAGTTTAGACGATTCGGGTCTGGGGGCCCGGGGCCGCGGCAGAAGGCGTAGGCTATAGCACACAAAAATTTGGGATTCGCGCGATTTCCAATTTTATGGCCGTAAACATCCAAAAAATGTAATTTGGTTATGGTAGGGCGGTGACTATGGTTCGTTTGGCCGTATTGGATATCCGAGAAATAGTTTAGACAATTCAGGTCCGGGGGCCCGGGGTCACGGCAGAAGGCGTGGGCTATAGCACACAAAAATTTTTGACTCGCGCGATTTCCAATTTTATGGCCGTAAACATCCAAAAAATGTAATTTGGTCATGAAAGGGCGGTGACTATGGTTCCTTTGGCCGTATTGGATATCTGAGAAAAAGTTTAGACGATTCAGGTCCGGGGGCCCGGGGTCACAGCAGAAGGCGTGGGCTATAGCACACGAAAATTTGGGACTCGGCGGGATTTCCAATTTTATGGCCGTAAACATCCAAAAAATGTAGTTTGGTCATGGCGGGGCGGTGACTATGGTTCGTTTGGTCGTATTGAATGTCCGAGAAAAAGTTTAGACGATTCGGGTCTGGGGGCCCGGGGCCGCGGCAGAAGGCGTAGGCTATAGCACACAAAAATTTGGGATTCGCGCGGATGTCCAATTTTGTGGCCGTAAACATCCAAAAAATGTAATTTGTTCATGGCGGGGCAATGACTATGGTTCTTTTGGCCGTATTGGATGTCCGAGAAAAAGTTTAGACGATTCAGGTCCGGGGGCCCGGGGTCTCGGCAGAAGGCGTGGGCTATAGCATACGAAAATTTGGGACTCGCGCGGATTTCCAATTTTATGGCCGTAAACATCCAAAAAATGTAGTTTGGTCATGGCGGGGCGGTGACTATGGTTCGTTTGGTCGTATTGAATGTCCGAGAAAAAGTTTAGACGATTCGGGTCTGGGGGCCCGGGGCCACGGCAGAAGGCGTAGGCTATAGCACACAAAAATTTGGGACTCGCGCGGATGTCCAATTTTATGGCCGTAAACATCCAAAAAATGTAATTTGTTCATGGCGGGGAAATGACTATGGTTCTTTTGGCCGTAATGGATGTCCGAGAAAAAGTTTAGACGATTCAGGTCCGGGGGCCCGGGGTCTCGGCAGAAGGCGTGGGCTATAGCACACGAAAATTTGGGACTCGCGCGGATTTCCAATTTTATGGCCGTAAACATCCAAAAAATGTAATTTGGTCATGGCGAGGCGATGTCTATGGTTCCTTTGGCTATATTGGATGTCCCAGAAAAATTTTAGACGACTCGGGTCCGGGTGCCCGGGGCCACGGCAGTAGGCGTGGGCTATAGCACACAAAATTTGGGACTCGCGCGGATTTCCAATTACATGGCTGTAAACATCCAAAAAATGTAATTTGGTTATGGTAGGGCGGTGACTATGGTTCGTTTGACCGTATTGGATATCCGAGAAAAAGTTTAGACAATTCAGGTCCGGGGGCCCGGGGTCACGGCAGAAGGCGTGGGCTATAGCACACGAAAATTTGTGACTCGCGCGATTTCCAATTTTATGGCCGTAAACATCCAAAAAATGTTATTTGGTCATGGAAGGGCGGTGACTATGGTCCCTTTGGCCGTATTGGATATCTGAGAAAAAGTTTAGACGATTCAGGTCGGGGGGCCCGGGGTCACGGCAGAAGGCGTGGGCTATAGCACACGAAAATTTGGGACTCGGGCGGATTTCCAATTTTATGGCCGTAAAAATCCAAAAAATGTAGTTTGGTCATAGCGGGGCGGTGACTATGGTTCGTTTGGTCGTATTGAATGTCCGAGAAAAAGTTTAGACGATTCGGGTCTGGGGGCCCGGGGCCACGGCAGAAGGCATAGGCTATAGCACACAAAAATTTGGGACTCGCGCGGATGTCCAATTTTATGGCCGTAAACATCCAAAAAATGTAATTTGGTCATGGCGGGGCAATGGCTATGGTTCTTTTGGCCGTATTGGATGTCTGAGAAAAAGTTTAGACGATTCAGGTCAGGGGGCCCGGGGTCACGGCAGAAGGCGTGGGCTATAGCACACGAAAATTTGGGACTCGGGCGGATTTCCAATTTTATGGCCGTAAAAATCCAAAAAATGTAGTTTGGTCATGGCGGGGCGGTGACTATGGTTCGTTTGGTCGTATTGAATGTCCGAGAAAAAGTTTAGACGATTCGGGTCTGGGGGCCCGGGGCCACGGTAGAAGGCGTAGGCTATAGCACACAAAAATTTGGGACTCGCGCGGATGTCCAATTTTATGGCCGTAAACATCCAAAAAATGTAATTTGTTCATGGCGGGGCGGTGACTATGGTTCGTTTGGCCGTATTGGATATCTGAGAAAAAGTTTAGACGATTCAGGTTCGGGGGCCCGGGGTCACGGCAGAAGGCGTGGGCTATAGCACACGAAAATTTGGGACTCGGGCGGATTTCCAATTTTATGGCCGTAAAAATCCAAAAAATGTTGTTTGTTCATGGCGGGGCGGTGACTATGGTTCGTTTGGTCATATTGAATGTCCGAGAAAAAGTTTAGACGATTCGGGTCCGGGGGCCCGGGGTCACGGCAGAAGGCGTGGGCTATAGCACACAAAAATTTGGGACTCGCGCGGATTTCCAATTTTATGGCCGTAAACATCCAAAAAATGTAATTTGGTCATGGAAGGGCGGTGACTATTGTTCCTTTGGCCGTATTGGATATCTGAGAAAAAGTTTAGACGATTCAGGTCCGGGGGCCTGGGGTCACAGCAGAAGGCGTGGGCTATAGCACACGAAAATTTGGGACTCGGGCGGATTTCCAATTTTATGGCCGTAAACATCCAAAAAATGTAGTTTGGTCATGGCGGGGCGGTGACTATGGTTCGTTTGGTCGTATTGAATGTCCGAGAAAAAGTTTAGACGATTCGGGTCTGGGGGCTCGGGGCCACGGCAGAAGGCGTAGGCTATAGCACACAAAAATTTGGGACTCGCGCGGATGTCCAATTTTATGGCCGTAAACATCCAAAAAATGTAATTTGTTCATGGCGGGGCAATGACTATGGTTCTTTTGGCCGTAATGGATGTCCGAGAAAAAGTTTAGACGATTCAGGTCCGGGGGCCCGGGGTCTCGGCAGAAGGCGTGGGCTATAGCACACGAAAATTTGGGACTCGCGCGGATTTCCAATTTTATGGCCGTAAACATCCAAAAAATGTAATTTGGTCATGGCGAGGCGATGTCTATGGTTCCTTTGGCCATATTGGATGTCCCAGAAAAATTTTAGACGACTCGGGTCCGGGTGCCCGGGGCCACGGCAGTAGGCGTGGGCTATAGCACACAAAATTTGGGACTCGCGCGGATTTCCAATTACATGGCTGTAAACATCCAAAAAATGTAATTTGGTTATGGCAGGGCGGTGACTATGGTTCGTTTGGCCGTATTGGATATCCGAGAAAAAGTTTAGACAATTCAGGTCCGGGGGCCCGGGGTCACGGCAGAAGGCGTGGGCTATAGCACACAAAAATTTGTGACTCGCGCGATTTCCAATTTTATGGCCGTAAACATCCAAAAAATGTAATTTGGTCATGGAAGGGCGGTGACTATGGTCCCTTTGGCCGTATTGGATATCTGAGAAAAAGTTTAGACGATTCAGGTCGGGGGGCCCGGGGTCACGGCAGAAGGCGTGGGCTATAGCACACGAAAATTTGGGACTCGGGCGGATTTCCAATTTTATGGCCGTAAAAATCCAAAAAATGTAGTTTGGTCATGGCGGGGCGGTGACTATGGTTCGTTTGGTCGTATTGGATGTCCGAGAAAAAGATTAGACGATTCGGGTCTGGGGGCCCGGGGCCACGACAGAAGGCGTAGGCTATAGCACACAAAAATTTGGGACTCGCGCGGATGTCCAATTTTATGGCCGTAAACATCCAAAAAATGTAATTTGTTCATGGCGGGGCAATGACTATGGTTATTTTGGCCGTATTGGATGTCCGAGAAAAAGTTTAGACGATTCAGGTCCGGGGGCCCGGGTTCACGGCAGAAGGCGTGGGCTATAGCACATGAAAATTTGGGACTCGCACGGATTTCCAATTTTATGGCCGTAAACATCCAAAAAATGTAATTTGGTCATGGCGGGGCGGTGACTATGGTTCCTTTGGCCATATTGGAAGTCCGAGAAAAATTTTAGACGACTCGGGTCCGGGTGCCCGGGGCCACGGCAGAAGGCGTGGGCTATAGCACATGAAAATTTGGGACTCGCACGGATTTCCAATTTTATGGCCGTAAACATCCGAAAAATGTAATTTGGTCATGGCGGGGCGGTGACTATGGTTCCTTTGGCCGTATTGGATGTCCGAGAAAAATTTTAGACGACTCGGGTCCGGGTGCCCGGGGCCACGGCAGAAGGCGTGGGCTATAGCACATGAAAATTTGGGACTCGCACGGATTTCCAATTTTATGGCCGTAAACATCCAAAAAATGTAATTTGGTCATGGCGTGGCGGTGACTATGGTTCCTTTGGCCATATTGGAAGTCCGAGAAAAATTTTAGACGACTCGGGTCCGGGTGCCCGGGGCCACGGCAGAAGGCGTGGGCTATAGCACATGAAAATTTGGGACTCGCACGGATTTCCAATTTTATGGCCGTAAACATCCAAAAAATGTAATTTGGTCATGGCGGGGCGGTGACTATGGTTCCTTTGGCCATATTGGAAGTCCGAGAAAAATTTTAGACGACTCGGGTCTGGGTGCCCGGGGCCACGGCAGAAGGCGTGGGCTATAGCACATGAAAATTTGGGACTCGCACGGATTTCCAATTTTATGGCCGTAAACATCCAAAAAATGTAATTTGGTCATGGCGGGGCGGTGACTATGGTTCCTTTGGCCGGATTGGATGTCCGAGAAAAATTTTAGACGACTCGGGTTCGGGTGCCCGGGGCCACGGCAGAAGGCGTGGGCTATAGCACATGAAAATTTGGGACTCGCACGGATTTCCAATTTTATGTCCGTAAACATCCAAAAAATGTAATTTGGTCATGGCGGGGCGGTGACTATGGTTCCTTTGGCCGTATTGGATGTCCGAGAAAAATTTTAGACGACTCAGGTCCGGGTGGCCGGGGCCACGGCAGAAGGCGTGGGCTATAGCACACAAAATTTTGGACTCGCGCGGATTTCCAATTTGATGGCTGTAAACATCAAAAAAATGTAATTTGGTTATGGCGGGGCGGTGACTATGGTTCGTTTGGCCGTATTGGATATCTGAGAAAAAGTTTAGACGATTCAGGTCCGGGGGCCCGGGGTCACGGCAGAAGGAGTGGGCTATAGCACACGAAAATTTGGGACTCGCGCGGATTTCCAATTTTTTGGCCGTAAACATCCAAAAAATGTAGTTTGGTCATGGCGGGGCAATGACTATGGTTCGTTTGGTCGTATTGGATGTCCGAGAAAAAGTTTAGACGATTCGGGTCCGGGGGCCCGGGTCCACGGCAGAAGGCGTAGGCTATAGCACACGAAAATTTGGGACTCGCGCGGATGTCCAATTTTATGGCCGTAAACATCCAAAAAATGTAATTTGTTCATGGCGGGGCAATGACTATGGTTCTTTTGG